>APFE031471210.1:17864-34947 GCA_000404065.3 Pinus taeda | reverse complement strand
AACAAAAACATTTACATATTCATCCTCTTTCACTCAGAGGGATTCACCAAAACATTTTCACATAAGTTACTCTGTCTCCTATGAAATTTTACACCACTGTGTGTAAATATTTCATTTACATTCACTGCTGTGTGAAAAAAAACAAAACTTACAGGGAGTTACAGATTTACCTTTTCACCTGTGTGAAACAATCCATGGATTTGAAAACAAAACAAGCCACTGGTTTTTCATTCACTTCTCCTCCTGCATTGCTGTGCAAACTTTACTTTTTACATTACAAAGACAAAGAAAATCTTTTCACTGCTGCTACATAAAAATCCATTTTCATTACAGACCCAAAAATACTCTTGCACTCCTGTGCGTTCCTTCCCTGCAATACAAAATTACTCTGTGTATTTTTACATTCGCTGCGAATTCAGATCACTCTCCCCGTGTGCGTTTTACACTTACTGGTGCTTCAGACCCCTGTCTCTCCTTTTTTTTCATATGCAAAAATTACATTTCTTACATGCTATCCCCGTGCGTGTTTTGTTTTCTTTACATTACAAAAGGTCAACGATTTTTTTTTTTTAAATATTAAAAAAACTTACCCATACTATCTATTAAATTCGCCGTGAAAAATATTAAAGACCCTACCAAAATAAATGTCAGTTATTTAACAAAGGGGATGGGCGATACATATGGTTCACACTATATTAAATTTTACAGGCCCGTATGCACTTTCCTTGATCGAACGACAGAGAGGCTCAGCATTAATCCAACGGCGGAACTTTCACATCGGAAGACTTTCCTGACAGTACTTTAAACCATCGTGCTGCTTGGTTAAATCGACGGCTGTGAAAACTGGAGGTAAATCGACGGGTGAGAACGATATCGGAAGAGGTGAGATGGGTGAAAGATACCTTCTGATGGATTGTCAGTGTTGATGTCAGGCCAGCATCATGGGTGTCAGGTTGTCAGTATCGGACCAGCATCGTACGGAAACAACCTTGAGCCAAAGGCGGTGCGATATGATACCGGTGGTTTAGATTTGCTTGAGTGGTTTTATGAGCCGTTGACTGCTGACCCGTCCACGCGGTTGGTGAAATTATAATTTTAACACTCCCCTTTAATTTCACCTGCTGGGCATTCGGTCATACCCAGACACTTCCTCAAAAATTCGAAGCTTTTCTAATCCAGTGGCTTTGTCAAGATGTCTGCAACCTGTTCTTGTGTCCTGCAATGTTCTAGGACGATTTCTCCATTGTTCACTAATTCTCTGATGTAGTGAAACCTTGTATCAATGTATTTCGTTCTCTTATGAAACACTGAATTCTTTGACAATGCAATAGCTGAGCTATTGTCGCAAAAGATCACTATTGCTTTTGCCTGCTCTTGGGTTTTGTCAATGATTATGTCGTTGTTTCTACTTATGGATTGAATATATATATACATTAACATAGCTCTGAGTAATTGTAATTTCTTTGCGCATGGAATGTTGTCTACATATCAATAACCCCACGTTTATTTCTGCAATATAGAGTAGCAATTAAAGGGTAACATTGGCTTGTACTTCTCAGCCACATTACCTCTTTCTCATCTTTAGAACAGACCCCATTTGTGCCTTTGTTGTGACTCTATTCAGCGAATAGATTAAGCACAAATCTCTAGCCCACCATATTTTCATTTTCTTTTCAACTTTCAAACTTGGTTTGCTGAAAATTGCCCTTCACATCAGTTTGCACTTCATAACTTTAATTTCCAGCAACCCTAATTAGGGAAGCCTCCCTTGAGTTCGAGAAGAGCCAACCTAAAGCGCAGTGGAGGGTTGAGGAGCTGCGGTGGCTAACCTCCTGGTTACCCAAATCTATCATCTTAGCGCTTGGGGCTTTGAGACATTCAGGATGACAGATTGAGCCGTAACACTACACATTGAAAATCTAATTCATGGGTCCATCTATGTATTGGACTTTTATGCTGTCATGTCCAACAATTTCATAACTAAAATTACCTTTAAGAAATCATTTTCCTTGATGTGGTTCTTCATATTCCAAGAACCACTCCATTGGAAGCTCCTGAATCAACCTACCATGCCTCATTAGCGACATTTCTTAGCAAACATGTCAAAGAGAGATACATGCTACCTTCACAACTAAAAGTTCTGGCAACTGAATCCTTCTTATTTGTTTTTTTCCTTCAAACTGTCAAGCTTGTAATTGATATTCTTATGTCCTCTTTGATAGGACATTCAGTAAATCAACCCAGGCTGCTTCCTACCCTTATTGGCATATTTTCCGCTATATCTAAATTTCCTCTCACTGGATCTCTTATTATTTCACTCCTTAGAGCAACTCCTACTCATCTTAGCCTCTGAATCAATGTTTATTTGGAAAGTTCTGCTTCGTTTCTTCTGCTGCAGCAACTAACCCATGATCTCATCCAACTTGGTATTTTCTACTCTTGTAACTCCACTGATTGCAAGTATTAGATTCTTTCAAGAATCTTGAAGACCACAGTGCAAGGTTATGCATAGCCCATGATCTCATCCAACTTGAGATATTCTACTCTTGTAGCTCCACTGATGGCAAGTATTAGATTTTTCCAAGAATCTTGAAGACCACAGTACAAGGTTATGCATAGTTTATTGTCCTTGGTCAATGATGGCCTTCATATAAATAAACAAGGCATGGAAAGCACTAATTTGATTTATAATGCTATCATCATCCTCCATCTTCAGAGCATACAACTTCTATAGAAATGTCGAATTGATGAAAGATTTAGCTTTGCACAATGAGCAAGCTTATCCCAATTTTTTTTTGTTGTAGTTGACCTAGACACATCATTAGCACATAATCAGGGTTAAGACTAGTCAAGGCAATGGCCTTATCATGTATCTTGTCCCAATTTTCGTGCTTCACAGTGTTGGGTTTTGTGTCCTTCATGATGATTTCCTTCTGCTATCTTTCAATAAGCAGACATTCCATCTTCAACCTCCACAAATTGAAGTTGTGGCCATTGAATTTCTCAATATCCAAATGTCTAAATGTTACTTCTCATACCACAGAGATATTCCCAGCATTTTGCTGAAACTAGTTATCTCCAAAAGATAAAAGTCACTAACAGTGTCTTATTTGAGCCCCTTTAGCTAGACAACCATATCTATCTAGTTCTCCCATGAAGACCTCAAAAAAGGCCCAAGATTCAATGCATCGAGTATCCTTAGCTCGGAAATGAAGGCATCCAGTGAAGCCAACAACCACTTTGGTACCATTTGCTAATCTTAGAGAGCAAACTGCAACAAATTTAGAGGAAACTACAGGACAAAGATAATAATTCAACATAAACACGAAATTCTATATATTAGAACTGCCATGTTACAAGGAGGTATGGATAGCAACAAAGAGGGTTTTTTTCTCAGTGGGGACAAATGATTTTCTGCCTGGTTGTTTTCTTTTCTTTTATAAAGAATGTACAAACATAGAAACAACATTGCCTCCCAATTAGAAATACAACTGTGAAACAACTCTGCTTCTATGACAAAAGAACACAATCCAAATATTTCTTTACACTTTCCATATACAAATGGAACTTCTAATTACATAGATGATGTAACTGGCAGTCTCCTGACAGTGGCCATAAGCAAGAGTATTTTCTATTTTATCCGTATTCGAAAAAAAGGCTCACATACTTCTCTTGCAAAGTTTGACACTAAAGATGCTACATGGGCACCAGAAACTAGTCTTATACTGTGTGCCTCAGTTGATAGACACACCTCGACCTCAGATCTAAGGAGAATCAAATTCATATATATACGGTGATTAGAACGTATAATCCCACAAGATGACCAGAAAAACAAAGGTGTCCCAGACATGAGCTGCAGAAAGTATTTCCATTTGCTTTTCTTTTCAAAGCCTCCCTGCTGAGGGTTTGGTCGCCTATTGTTTGTTGCTGAGATTTTGGACCCCAAGTTCAGAAACTCTTTCCTTGTGTCATCCTTGTGTACAATAACTTCGATGAAGCATAAACAATCATTTTTTGGCCCTAAGGCAGTTTTAATAGCCTGTACAACACCTTCTTCCGTTTTAACCTGCACAGAAAGAAGCAATGTTGTTAAATGGCAAAACAAATACTTGGCATAGTTAAATGACTACTAAAATCCTAGAAAAGGTCCACATTTTTTGAGGCATTGGTGGCATGATACAAAACCATATAGCGTTGACATTAACTAAATACTCACATAATAAGAATCAACAAGAGGGTCCAGCGAACTAAGATCCTGCTCGAGATATGTCAGCAAAACGAATTATTGGGACATCCCACATTTTCAAAGGTATTTGCATGATACAATACCATGGAAAGATGACAAAGAGAAGAAAACTCCCATGATAAGAATCCAAAAAATAAATTAGAAAATTAAGATCATGTTTGAGATGTTTCAGGCATCCAGGGTTGACTAGTACAAAAAACACCCATAATAATCTAATCAACAAAGAAATCTGGCAAATTCAGATCATTCTAATTTGATTGAGACATGTCAGAAAAATGGACTAATTGGGTACAAGTGGTTTTCTTGTTTCATTAGTCCCTCATTTGGCTGAGCAACACAGTACTTGCTAGTGAAAGTCACAACTACAAAGGTTTCTAACAGTAAATATTGTTGTCCTTTAGTTGACAGACAGTTTTGTAATGTCAACAGTGTAACAGATACCTCAAGATGGATAATATTAGAAAGACACTCCACCAATACGATACTGAGTCCTGGCCAATTAGAAAGAATGTCACCTCAAGTCTAGGATAGTGTAATTTTCGAGGAAAAGGAGTTGATTGAAAGATGGGCATAAGCAAATGGCAAAAGGGAAAAGCAACTATATTAACACGATTCATTATGCACAAATTCTCCCATTTCACAAAAGAAATGAAAAACCCCTGCAAAAAAGTTGCCCATGCTATGCAGATAGATGGAAAAATACCTTGACAGTCCAGCATTTCCCTTCCCCATTATGAAGGGCATCTATTAAACAGGTGTAGCTCCAATTCTTTATGGAATTATGTCGTGCAACATGATTTTCGATCTCCACAGTGTACCCTCCATTATTAATCAGAAAAATTATAGTATTTTTCCTGTTACACAGTAATTTGTCATTGTCTTCACTCCAATCCTCCTACTGTGTCATGTGTCCAAATCAAACATGCTCATATTAGACAAATGCTCTCTGATGTTGCCAAATGACCCACTTTTCCTAAGTTATTTGTCTCATCGCGACTATGGACTAAATATACGTGCTGAAGGGCACTCCTAAACGGTCCAGATGTGTTGCTAGCGTGGAAGTACACCTGATTCCCGCACTGGTCCGGTTTTATGTCCTAGCGTGAGGTTACTTGTAATATTTAGCGATGATCTGACTGGCTGCATTACTCAATAGCGATGTCAGTGTTGAATATTAGTTATGCCCCCGCGATGATCCAAATTGGGCGAATTTGTTCTAACAATCGGCCTTCCAGATGACTCCCGACCTGGTTGTTCGCATAGTTTGTATTTCCCTCCTTTCTCTGGCGTGGTTGTTCCGTCATTTGTGCTACCTTCCTTGGAGATAATCTCACTCTTCCACCTTTCATGGAGACTCCTTCTCCTATTTAAACTCTCACCATTGCTATGCATTGCTATTTCTTGATAGTTGGCTAGTTGAGCAATGCTACTAGTGTTTGTGAGTTTGCTAGATCGGTGGTGTGAGTGTGACAAGTGTGGGATTGTTGATGGCTTGTGGAAGGTTGTGAAGTGCCCTTAATCTTGTGTAAAACTTGTGAGTGAAAGTGACTTGTGTATTGGGAGATCCATCTTCAAAGAGTGAATGCTTGAGGAACATGCTCGCTGGATCCATCTTAGAAGGCTTGTAACGTCAAGACTTTGGTTGTAAGCTTACTCTTATTTCATTATTAATACAATCAATGATGTTTTCTTATGTCTTGTATGCAATGTACTTGATAGCTCATGATTTTTTGACTTTGTGAGTAAATAGATCATTGTTGTTCCGGTTACGTGCTTTGTTGTATTTCCTTTGCATTGTTTTAGGTTGATCACTTATTAGGAGAAGGAAGCAAAGCTGGAGCAGTGCAACGAAACTCCATTGACCACCGGTTGAGGTAGGCCTCCAACTATGACTGTTTAAGGAAAACTATTGTTGATATGTCCTTGTTTGTGACTAGACCCACTTTAGGGTTAGAGGGGTTGCCTCTGTCCGGAGAGGGAACACTTTCCTGCATCACACTGCCCTTGTCGAAGCATGGCAGACACATCCTGGGTTGTGACCTGTTCAGATAAGGAAGACTACATTTAGAGATAAAACTAACTAATTTTTGGAAAAAAATAGATCGTTCCAAGGAATTAAATAATATACCTTGGTACTTAGTGATTGCTATTAATTAATAGAATATTACAGAATTTAAAAATGAAATCCTTGCATCTGCACCTGGAAGCTTCCATCACCAATGCATGCAATTACACGCTTGTATGGCGTTGCTTGAGCATATCCCAGTGCTGCCCCCACGGACCAGCCCATTGATCCATAATACCGCATTTGGAACTCATACCTGCCAAACATACAATCAAAATAGGGAACAAATAGCTTGCAAATATATAAAAAATTATAGCTTCAAATAGAGCATCATAACACTAGGTCCCTTATCAAAGAACAATCATCCCCTTATCATCATTCATATTGGAATTTTGATATTAGTATTCTTTTGTTATTGATTGACTGCAAGCAGCAACATCTATTGGCACGAAATAGTTTCCATGGAAATTAGCCATGTCTATGCGTCTAATCCTTCTGAAATTTCCCAAACACAAGCTAAGAAGCAGAGAAAACTTCGTTCCTGCCCAAACTCCATTAAACACACCCTGAACCTTAAAATTTCCTTGTGCGATTCATATTTTGCTAACAAGGATAAAAAGTACTTTTGCTTCGTAACAAAACCTTGCAGCCACAAACGCTAAGTAGTCTAATGTAAAACCATTCAACAAAAGTAATACTCGACAATCAGTAGGTTTCCCGCATCTTGGCAACAAGAAGCAGACTCCTAAATTACAAAGGCGTTTCCTTTTAGAGAATTGATGTTCAGCTTACCCACAATTTTCTGGCAATTAAACCAAGAGTTATCAGTTTCAACGATTACAGTAGTTTAATTTGATAACATGCCCTGCAACCAACCGAATTTTACCAGCTAACATCAACAGTAATCCTACTGCAAATGTATCCTCTAAGAGCAAAGCCAACCAAAAGATAATTGTCTGACCATTTTTATTCAGAATCTAGTTAGATTCTTTGAGGCCTTGCCTGAATATGTTTGAATAGAACATTGACCCTTAAGGGCTCATATGGTGCACTTTTCAGGCGAACACCTTCATGTACAAAACTACGCTGATACTTTTCAAAATATGCTGGGTTGTGCTTCACCTTCTTAGGAAGGGCTCCTAAGAAATCTTTCATTAACACACACCCGAAAGCAAGCCCATTTGCCAGAGTCACCCTGTTAGGCTGCACGAATATGGCTTTCTTCTTCTCCAAGAGTAATGAATATCCCACGGAACTATAGTCATTGAAAATAGGCCCAGCAAATAAACATGCATCTGTGGACTCAACTATTTCAGCAAAGAATGCTATACTTGCTGCACCCCAGTATGTCCCTATGAAATGAGGATGTGTCTCTGGAACCTGTCCCTTAGCAGCTGGCATTACAGCCACAGCATAACCCGATGCATATGCCAATTGCAGAAATGCAGTTTTTGCCATAACACCCTTTATCTTTGGCCCACTACCAACACTGGCTTCACAGCTGCATTTAGGAATTCCGCTGTCATGTCCACCGCTGCTTCCAAACTTTTGGGATTGCTTAACCTACATAATTGATATGATTCAAGGGAAACTATGTCAAAATATAATTGGGATATCACTAATACTAGAAATTCATTATTTCAAACCTAGAGACATGATTAATTATGAAACCCTGTACCAATTTTGAAAAAAATTGAAAATCAACAAAAATAAAATTAAGTACATAATAAAACTAAGAGATGCAAATTGAAAATCATTTCAGGAATACCAGACACACAAAATTGAGACGGGTAGCCAAAATATCATGACAATTTGAATATACTAAAAAATTGAGCTTACCAAAACGTAGCACAATCCAAAAGCTCTCATCAACTAGCCTCAATAAATCTGCAAAAGCCTAGGCAATAGGTTTAAGACATTGAAGATAGACTAAGAGTCTAATAACATCCTTGTCCAGTAAACACCAATGCAAACAAAGAGCGAATAAAAAATTGTTTAGAGAATAAAAAATTGGACCACAACCCAGATTGCAGCACATAAAAACATACCGTGGATATGAATGCAAGTCAAATATATTGTTATAAGTTGTCTTTGGAATTAAAGTGTGAGAAAGTGAAAGGTCTAAAGTTTCGGGTCAACAGCTATTTCACCTATATATGAAAGAAATGTTCTTACGTTCTTAAATTCATAACTATAAAACTTACATTCTCAAAATCAGTACGAATGTTAATAAGTTTTTGGATTATTTATTTCATAGTAGTTGTATATTATGTAAAATTATTTATCACATTCATCTCAATGGGAAGGAATGGGAAGGAGAAGTATTAAAAAGAGTATCTTATGGTTTTTTTAATAAAAATGTAAAAAATTATACATAAACTAAACAATTAATTATTAAAATTATAATAAGTAAAATTTAATAAATATTTTATTTTTATCAAAATAAATAAAATAATTTCTAAATACTAATATATTTTAATTTTGTTATGGATATAAAAAATAAAAATAAAATGAAAAAAAAATCAAATTTAAAATTAATAATAATAAAATAATAATATCCATTTTTAAGGTCACACCAAATTGGTGTGTGAGACCCCTTTGTTTGTGAGACAAGGGACCCACCTCCACGCAGTGATTTGATTGTTAAGTCTATCAAAGCATACATACTCTACCCCTCTGGTTTTGAACCTGTGACCTCTTAGAAGAAAAACATAATATTAACTAGACTATATCTCTCACAATTGTTATAAAAGTTGAGAATCTATAATCTCAATATAATTCTTATGTAAGAGGGTCTTTTGACTACACACTATTATTATTAAAAGTTGAGAATCCATAATCTCAACATAAAGAAAATTAAAGGGGTTCGAAATGATAATATATGTAAAATTTATTGTAAAAAGACATTTTTATTTTGATTATAAATTTTAGAATATTTTAATAAGATGTTTTTTAATTGTAATATGTTTTAAAGTTCCTGGAAGTGAAATTATAATATTTTTTATGATTTAAAAGAGTTTTTGATTCTATATATGAATCAATCATTCTAAAAATTTCTGGGCATTAAGATTGTGGAGAAGTTACAACTTAAACTTGTGATTTCAACACATTTCTTGCAAGATTCTAGACAAATTTGGCCAAAACTTATAAAAGCTTCAAAACTTATAATAGATAAACTACCACATTCTAAAAAAATATAATCAAACAAGAAGAGTTGACTGCACTCCTCTCTATCAAAATTTTAAGATATTTTGAAATCTGCCATCTTATTAAACTTAGTGTTTTCAAAATCCACTGCCCTCCTCTCTATCAAAATTTTAAGATATTTTGAAATCTGCCATCCTATTAAACTTAGTGTTTTCAAAATCCATCAAAATTTTAAGATATTTTGAAATCTGCCATCTTGTTCAACTTACTATTTCCAAAATCCAATCTTTATCTTGATTTTGAGAATATTTTATCTAAAATAAGATAGAGACTTACTATTTCCAAAAGCCATCCTTATTAGATCCTAGAATAAGATGGACAAAAAGCATCATTATTATATCTTATTCTAAATCCAATCTTTATCTTGATTTTGAGAATATTTTATCTAAAATAAGATAGAGACTTACTATTTCCAAAAGCCATCCTTATTAGATTCTAGAATAAGATAGACAAAAGGCATCATTATTATATTTTAGAATAAGATACACCAGAAGAGAGTCAATTTTTCTATAGACCAGAAGAGAGTCATTTTTTGACCTCACTCCTGTTATCACGTATGGTAGCCCTAAAAAATAATTCAAAAATTAAATCATATAGACAAAAACTACAATAATTAAATCATATAGACAAAAACTACAATGAAAACAGGGCACTCTTATATCAACCACTAATGTAGTGTTTCTTTGATCTTCAGAAGTGGCCAATGCGCTAAAAAGTGTAACCAGCATTGGGTGGATGTTCATCCATGTAAATATTCGTTAGAAAAATTCCCCAACCTGAAAATCTCGAATGCTGAAGAGGAGTGAAGATAAATTAATAAAATTCCAGAATTTGTTACCTGGGTGATAGGCTGTATGGAACAGGTTGCCGGCCGAAAGTGGGGTGTTGAATGGCAGCAAGATTACAGCTAATGCTGATATACACAGGCTTGCTCTCTATAATTGCTGTTGAAATCGCATGGTCAATGAGATCCTGAGCTTCGTCCAAATGATTGACTAAAACCTGCTCAGTTTCTTTAATTTCTAACAACGTTACACCTAAAGGATTGATTTCAACTTCCAATCCAATACTAGTATTACATCACATTCTACAGACCTGAGCGCATGTAATCGTCTGGAAGCAGCGATACTCCTGGCTAAAGTCTGGCCATAATTATAGTCGTTAGAATTAGGGCCACCCACGATACAGATGATTGGCAAATTCTCGCTGTAAGCCCCTGCGACCGCATTGATGGCACTGAGCCCCCCAACTGTGAACGTAACGACGCAGGCCCCCACGCCTCTGGATCGCGCGTACCCATCGGCCGCGTAGCCGGCGTTGAGCTCGTTGCAGCAGCCGACAAGATTGAGGCCAGGCTCCGTCAGCAGATGGTCCAGCAAGGTGAGATTGAAGTCAAACATCCCCGACGCCAACCTCAACGAGCGTCCGCGCTAGGTAGCGGCCCAACGTGGTGTGGGAAATCTGTGGGGCTAATCCTCCCACCACTGATTTGTTGCAGGGAAGGCACCCCACGTCGTCGTTTGCAGGGGATTTAGAGTTCACGTTACCAGTGGTGCTCGAAGCCATTTCTGATAAATCGATTACTCGGATTCAGTTGCCGGTCTGACTTGTAATTTTGGTGTCAATCCAAATCGCAACTTGAACCTCAAGGAAACCGTCGGCGGTTTCATTTGAATGGCAAAACCATAACCCGTAGACAGGAGATGCTGGGAATAGCCGTTTTGTATCTTTGAAATTGTGGGCGGTCAACGCTGCCAAGCGGGCTCTGCAACTAATTGTCTCACCCAATTCACTCATTGGAGTCGAGATTTATTTTATTCCAATTTTAATGGACCAAGCAAGTAAAAATACTATAATCTATAAATTTTGAATTAAAAAATATTTTATAAGTTTGATATTTTCTTAGTTTAGAGATTAAATTTGGAGTGTTATTTTTTTTACGAGAAGACTGTTATAAAGGGTTGAAACGACCAACGTTTCCATTCAACATGTGTTTCAACCAAAAAAAATGGAGTTCTCTATAATGCGACTTTTTGGAGATTCCGGTGACCGAATCCGGCTGAAGAAATGAGGTTAAATCTTGATTTTTAGCAGTTAAAATGGTTTTTTAACTGCATATTTAGATTCATCGCCTTGGAAAACCGCTGTGAGCCATTGATTGTGCAGAAACTAGCTATCAAACTTGGGATTCCAATGAATTGCTGCTGGATTTTGACCGGAAAAATCCGCCAGAAAGGCTTTCAAAAAGTCGCATTATAGACTAATGCAAAAAAAATTGGGGAAGAGAAGAAAGACTTAAACGGTATATATGATGTTAGCGTTGGGCGACCCAAGAAAAAAATAAAAAAATTATATATATATATTATATATAATAAATATTATATTAATTTTCAATAATATAATAAATAAAATTATTAATAATGTTATTAAAAATTATTAGGAAAATAATTTTTTATTAAGAATAAAAAAATTAATAAAATAATAAAATAAAGAATAATTATTATTAATAAATTAAGCAATTGTCTATAATGCGATTTTTTGGAAGATTTTCCAGTGGGGTTTTCCGGTCAAAATCCAGCCGCAATTTATTGGAATCACAAGTTTGATAGCTAGTTTCTGCACAATGAAAGCCTCCCAGGGTTTTTCCGGGTAGTGAATCCAAATATGCAGTTAAAAAAAAACCATTTTAACTGCAACAAATCAACATTTAAGCTCAATTTCTTCCACCAGATTCCGTCACTAGAATTTTCGAAAAGTCGCATTATAGACAACTCCATAAATTAATACATATTAATTATTAATATTTTAATGTAACTAATATATTTAGATATTGATTATATTATTAAAATAAAAAAATATTAATTGTTTTTCATTTGAGTGTAGTTTAAATGAAATATATATTTACCTTAAATTCATGTTGAGAGGTTCAACATAAAAGTTAGTATTTAATTAGGATAGTCCTAAATATTATTAATCATTAAATAATTATCACATTTACTTAGTAAATAAATATTAAATTATTACTGAGTATTAATGTTTCAAATTATTATAAGTAATTATTATAATAATTTATATGTTAGTGGTGAAGATTTGGTTAATTTTATTAAAAATAATTTTAATTACTTTTATTATTATATTTTAAATAGTTTATTTTACTATAATATTAATTTTAAATTATTTAATATTTAAAATTATATCTCCCGTTATTTAAGTCAGCCTTAGTGGAAAAATATTATAAAATATTTCAACTATTCACAAATATACATTTTTTAACAATAATGTGGTTGGATGACATAGTTCTTGGGTTGAGAGACGCATTAATTTTTTTTATATTAAAGAGTTAAGTATGAGTAATGGTGTCATCTCCCACCAGTTTATAACAAATATTTTTATATTTAATTTATTTTATTTATTTATATTTTTTTCAGTTTTTATAATAATAATTTATTAAATTTGAATGCATAAGGGTCGGTGAAAGCCGGGAGCTGAGGAGAAACGCGCAGACTTAGGGTTTGTAGCAAGATTACAGCGTTGGGCACATGGAAGGGCGAGAAGGGGATCTATTGGATCCGTAGATTGGACGGTTTTAGACACCTTTGGGTTAACACAATTTTGTCAGGTTTTCTTTTCTTTGTTTTGCAAAACTTAACACCTCCGCTACGTTTAACTTGTCTCCAACCATATTTTCCAAAGTTTTTAGATCATAACCAAATTATTTCAAAACATGGAAAACACAAGATCGAGTGATATAATACAAATTTTGCATACTCTAATTCAAAAGCCAAACTCGAAATCAACAGAATCTCAAAGGAATAAAATGCCTCGTGGATTGACCAATTATACACAAATATATAAAGATACAATTCTATAACTTAATCTTATACAGCCTAATCAAGCCAAATTCGTCAAAATCCCTTTACGATAATTCAGAACATACATAAATACCATTTCATTCTAACAATTAGATCCTTAATCAATGGATCGAATCTGCCTAATCGTAGACAATATTTAATTTGGTTGATATTTTTCTTGAGAATCTCAACTGAATTTAAACAACTTAAACTAATTATAAAATTAGTCAAACTTTAAATTCTAGCACAAATCCTAAATCCTATCTCGAAAGCTACTTGAACTAATTATAAAATCATCTAATCCTTAAATTCTAGCTCAAATCGTATCTAGAAAACTTTGTAAATTAATAACTAAACAATCCCACTAGTTTACTTATAAACTTTTTTTATATTTTTGAAATAAATTCAAAGCCTTATGTCTTCAAACCCTCGTGCTCTTACATCATCTTGCGTGGTTTATTTGTATTTTGCTATTATCATTGCGTGATTTATTTGTATTTTGTTATTATATTCTTTAATTAATCATTATAAGAGGGAGTGAAATTGAGCCGAGGATATACTCTTGAAAGAATAATGTGCTTCCATTACGTTTTTAAAGATGTTGGGCCTAGTTTCTACGAGTTAGGTCTCAAGCACTAATCACGAAGTCCCTTTCACACATAACCATATCGACTCGGAATTAACGAATAGTTAGAATAAAAGTATAAATATGAGTAAATTTGCAATAACATTGTATCTTTTATCCCATGGAAATTTAATAGAATGTGTATCTATACTTAGCAACAAGTATTATGACTATATAGAAAATTAAGTAGAAGTAAAGTAAAACAATGTTTTTTCCTCGTAGGTAGGAATGGTTGTCTATAGACCAGAGCATAAACTCGGAATGAGATTTTCAAAGCTTTAGTGGGCTTTAGAAATTATATCAAAACCCATGTAAGAAGGTTCAACAATAAAATAGTATAGAAATGAAATAAAAATTCAGACAAGTTGAAAAGAGATAAATTTGTTGAAAAACTATAACTCCATAAGGTCTTCGCTGGAGTAAAAACAATATGTAAATTTTTTAGTCCTTCAATTTAAATATTATTTTAGTTTATAAATATTATTCTAGTGTATGCGGCTATGATAGGCCATGGAATTTTCCATACAAAAAATGGAAACAAAATCAGACATAAACGCTGGTTGAAGCTATTTTTCTTCACTATGATAAATATTATAAACACTAAAATAAACACTGTTGAGCATGGTTGATTTTCATATTGAGGCAATCCTTGTCACAATGTCATGTTGGACCATGGTTGACCATGATTGATTTTCAAATCAATAGAATCTTTGTCACAATACGACATTGGACCATGGTTCATTCTCATATTGAGACAATATTTGCCACAATGCGATGTTGGACCATGGTTGACCATGATTGAATTTATAAAACATGGTTGTCTGTGATTGATATTTTAAACCCAAGGGAATAATAAACCCTAGGAATTAATACTAAAAACCCAAGGGATTATAAACATAAGGGAATAATATTAAACCCTAGGAATATGAACCCTTATATTAATCAACAAGAGGGATTAATATTATAAACCCAAGGGAACAATAAACCCAAGGAATAGAAATTATAAACCCAATTTATATAAACCCTAAGATGAATATTATAAACCATGAAATAAACATGGTAGACCATGGTTATTTCCATATTGAGGCAATCCTTGTCACAATGCAACGTTGGACAATGCTTGACTATGATTGATTCCTATTGAGACAATCTTTGTCACAATGTGACATTGGACCATGGTTGATTTTCATATTGAGATACTCCTTGTCATAATGTGACGTTGAACCATGATTTACCATGCTTAACCATGGTTGATTTTCATATCAAGATAATCTTTTTCACAATGTGAAGTTCGACCATGGTTGACCATGGTTAACCATGAATGACCATGGTTAACCATGAATGACCATGTTTGATTTTATGAAACATGGTTGAACATGGTTGACCATGACTATCATATTGAGACAATGTTTGTCATAATGTGACGTTATACCATGGTTGAGACTAATTAATTTTCATATTAAGAAAATCATTGTCACAATGTGATGTTGGACCATGGCTGACCATGATTGGTTTTATAAAATATGGTTGACCATGATTGATATTATAAACCCCAGGGAATAATAAACCCTAGGGATTAATACTAAAACCCAAAGGACTATAAACCTAAGTGAATAATATTAAACCCTAGGAATATTAACTCTTAGATTATTAAACCCAAGGGAATAATCAACGTTAGGAATAGAAATTATAAACCCAAGGTATATAAACCCTAAAATAAACATGGTTGACCATGGTTGATTTCCAAATTGAGACAATCCCTATGACAATGTGAAGTTGGACCATGCTTGACCATGGTTGATTTTCATATCGAGAAAAACATTGTCACAATGCAACGTTTGATCATGGTTGACCATGATTGACCATGGCCAACCATGGTTGACCATGATTGTCCTTGGTTGACCATCATAATTGATCATGATGAAAGAGATTTTAATCAAGGTTTATCATGGTTGATGAAATTCAATCATGGTTGACCATTGTTCACCATTGTTCACCATGGCTGACCATCGTTGATTTTCATATCGAGATAGTCTTTGTCACAATGTGGTATTCGACCATGGTTGACGTTGTTTGATTTTATAGTACATGGTTGATCATGGCTGCCATGGTTGACCATGATTGTCTATGATTGACCATCATAGTTGATCACAATGAAAGAGATTTTAATCAAGTTTGATCATGGCTGATGAATTCAACCATGGTAAATCATCGTTGACTGTGGTTGACCAAAAAGACATTAAACATGGTCGACTACATTTAAGAATGATTAACCATTGTTGACAATGGTTCACCATAGAGACATTAATTAACCATTAGGGCGATCGTTAATGATGGTGGAGCATGTTTGACCATGGAAAATCATCATTGAACATGGTTGATCATGATAGATGATGGTTAACATTGATATACCATAATTGAACATGATTGAGCATGTCTGATTGATTGAAACATTTATTTATAATAATTAATATTAATATTAATACTAATAACAATTTTTTTTTCCGCTGAAAAAATCCTCAAAATTTTTATTGAGTATCACAAAAAAGACGGGGAAACCCGTGCATTACAGCCACACTGAGGGCACCAGAAGAAGAAATCAGCTCAACATGAACTGGAGCTATTCATTAATACTAATAACAATGTTAATATGTTAAATTAATATTAAAATATAATCTCGTTGGTTAAATTATTTATACTATCAAATATTTCAATTATAAATTATTTTAAAAAAATATTGTTTTATTAATGTTCTCTAAAAATCATTAACATTATAATTAAATAAAATATGTTATTTTTTATAGTATTATTAATTTTTTCTAATAATATCTATTCCTCTATTAATACTTTTAAATTTGTATTAATTAGTGTTATTATTTTTATTTATTTTTTTTTCTACGTTAAGACTAACCTAAATACCCACGGGGGATTTGAACCGGTGACCTATCGCAAGGAGTGCCTTAACAGCGCACCCAGGGTTGGAATTTGGATTCTTTATTACCTGTCAATTTATTTTTTTTTGACGTTTTGGGTTTTTATGTTGGCCGTCAAGGAATGTTATGTCTAAAATTTTGCTCTTCAATCAAAAT
>APFE031471210.1:0-17836 GCA_000404065.3 Pinus taeda | reverse complement strand
CATGAAATTTAATTTATGTTCAATAAAAACAAATATTAGAGAATTCCAAATATTACTGCACTTCTTTATAAGACTGTTGTTTGAGAAGGTAGTAATGACATATTTGCAAAAAAGTGAACGGTAAAAAATAAATTTTAGAACTTTGAAAGCCCATCACAAAAAACGGCTTTTTAAAATTTTTAAACGTAAAATACGGTCAAAATGCGTTGTAACGGGCATTTTGCCCGTCAAATTCCAACCCTGAGCGCATCCATTCACCGTCAATCCAAAGCCCCGTGGCCGTTATTATTTTCTATTATTTAATAATAACTATTTTTATAATTATATTATTATTAAATATTAATAATATTAATAGCTAATTTCTTTTGTTATTTAGAAATTTTTAGTGTTTATTTAACTTTTTTTTTATAATGTTTAAGATTTAAAAAAAAAAAAAAGTGTTAATTAATTTTAACGTTATTTCATAACTGACATTTATGATCGGGGAAACATTTTATAATATTTATTTGATTAATTAATAATATTCTATATTTAATATTTGATCATATAATAATTTATTAATTAAATTATTTTATATTAATATTTAATTAATAATATTTATTAATAAATATTTAATTTAACACTATTCATAACTGCCATTTATTGTCGGGAAACATTTATTAATTATTTTATTTGATTAATTAACAATATTGAATTAACTATATTTATTATAATATCTGACAATTATTAATAACTATATTTAATTAAAAATGTTTATATTAATAAATATTTATGAACTAATGGAAAAACCATTTCATCTAATATTAAGAGAGGGTATGCTTGAGAGCTGCCAAACCCGACGATTATTCTCCGAGATCATCGTGTCTATTACGGTATACACCAGATGCGCAGTCTTTTTCCAAGCGGTAGATTAGGCATCGGACAAAGCATATTCGCTAAATAATCCAGATGAGCCGTCTTTTTCCAAGTTGTATATTAGGCTTCGGACAAAGCATATCGCTAAATAATCCATCCTTGCTATTGGTTAAAAAAGGTCAACGCGGCCTCATCTAGCTGAAGCCTAACCAGGACGCCTTCCGCTCATTATCTATAAGAAAAAAAAAAATAGTAAGCGCTTTGCTTTCATTAAATGTGACTTGTCCTTTCCGCCCCAAAGCCTTCTTCATTTAGACCTGAGGGTTTCGGTTTACACACCACATCCTTTCGTCTGAGCAACCTGAGGGTTTCGGTTTAGACACTACATCCTTTCGTCTCAGCGATCAAACGTTTCATTAATCTGTGTTACTCTGACCATTCTGTATTTAACCATGTTGCTCAACGACTCAGGTGTTGATGAGAGAAATTTAACTGAATATTTTCATACAGTTTTAATGAATTATTTTATTTTCAATTTTATAGTTTTCAATTTTTAATTAAAAAATTTCCTTTCCATATTTATAAATAATGATCCATAACAAATATCATAATCACAATTAACAAATAAATTTTAACTTTTTTAATTTTAAAGTAATAACAAAATTATAAATTTATTTACATCTCATTAACTATCTAATCTTAATTATAATATCTTCACACTATCTAATCTTAATTATAATATCTTCACTAAGTTTTGTATTGACGGTGAATAGGTGTATTGTTAAGACACTCTTTGCCAAAGATCACCAGTTTGTGTATTGTTAAGACACTCTTTACCATAGATCACAAATTCAAATCCCAATAAATACTTTAATCTTATTAAAAAAAAAAAAAATTAATCATAATATCCTAAAATAGAAATACATAAAAATACATAATATATTACTACTAAGACAAAGCAAGTTCACAACAGAAAGGAAACAGGTATCACAGACGGAGCGGATACAGGAATTGCACTCGCATGGTCTGCACGGGGTTGTGGATTGTCCGGCGGAATAACAAAGTGATGTTCAAGATGGGCTAGCGTCTGATCTAGCTTATTGAGTCTCCGATCATTTTGTTACAGATGCCCATGAAGCTGGTCCAAGCTGGTATATATATCTCTCGCACCTCTTCGCCATTTATAATCAGTCTACCCAAGAGTTTAATTTTCCAATATATGTTTACCACCTGCATATATTCACGTGTTCTTAATCAAGTTTCCAGGGTTGTCATTCTACTGGCACTACCCATAAAAAAAAATATGTTAATTTTGTTAATATTTAACATTTATCATGAAAAAAACTCTTTATTGTTAAGTTGGGAATATATTTTATAGAACACACCTAATTTCATGCATAAAGTATTAAGCAATATATAATATATATTAAGGTTTTACGCAATATATATGTATTATATCCGTCGTAAAAAGTAATCACTAAATCACTAAATACTTTTCTTTAAATTCATCAAAACTATTGAAATAAATTTATACTAGTATAAAATTTAAATATTATATTATAATTCTTCTTTTAATAATATTATTTATAAACTAATAAATAATAAATGTTAAACTACTTATAATATTAAACTTCGTAACGATTTACTTTCCCGGACTTTATATTTAAGTTATCGATTTAACGTCCCAGTCTTTATATTTAAGTTATCAATTTAGATTCGGAAAAATGTATCATTTTCATGGTCACTATTAACGTGCAAATCAATAGACCATGGCATAATGTAATTAGAGAATGTGTTTTTGTAATGGCGACAAATGAGAAAATGTGTACAAATGAAGAGGTCTGATGAACTAGATGCATGGGACGTTACACCGGATCATCTAGAAGCATGCTAGAAGCCATGCATTGCAATATACCTGAATTTTAAATATGGATAGAGCTTATGTAATCTCTTGGATAAAAATGTAAATATTTGTTTTACTGTGCTAAATATAAATTGAACTTGTTATTATTATCTATTTAAAAATTTAAAGATAATTTGTTTTCGCTATGAAATGAAGTGTTTCTTTAAAAAAGGAAAATTCTTAAGGAGGAAGTTGTCCTTTTGAGATGGAAAGACATTTGTTGTGAAAGCAACCCTAAGTACCTCCCTTAACTGGAAAAGTTTCCAGAGAAAAGCAGGGGAGGAGGGGGAAAAATCTGCACTGTAGTGACACACAGAAAAAGAAAAGGGAGAATCCAATAAGGGAAAGAGTGGCTAAGCCCGGTGATGACCAGATAGCCCTGCTCATTGTACGAGCAATTGTAGAGACTGCAGTCTAGCAAGGAGCAAGGGGGGAGATTCTAGTCCTGAGCGACGAATCTCATGGTCAGGTGGATTGAAAGACAGTAGACTCTGGTTCGGCTGACTGTCAGGAATAATTCTTCAATCGGAGAACTCCAGGTACATAAGAAAAACTCTGTGTTGGAACTGTTTTAGAAGGTTGTATAATATTAATTTTTGTTTCTTCTATGTTTCCTCTTTATATTTTGAAAGGGGAGTGGGTAAGATTTTCTTACAGGGAACCAGGACGGGAAATTGGACGGGGGTATGGTTGTCTCCCTAAAGAAACCTTGATTACTGTTAGTGTTTGGTAGCCTGTGAGGAGTCTTGAATTTGGTTCTTTTAAAAGAAAATTCTTTGGGAGTCAAATGTGAGAGAGGTCTGCTAGGAATTCTTTTAGAGAATATAGAAATAACGGAAAACATAAAACTCACAGGCTCAACATAAGATTCAGAGTCTTCAAAAGATTGTTATTATAGCAAAACATAATACATTCCATTAACAACAAAAGGACCAACAAGGCTCTTTGTTTATTCTTTTCACATGCTTTATCTCAAAGAAACGTAGAAAAGTATAGTATTCCAAATCAAACTCTTGAAGCATTCACAGAGTGGAAACATATTAACTTTACAGAAAACTTTAAGTCTCATAGTCGCAACTGCGAGGGTTGCAGACTTCATAAACAGAGTGTAGTTGCTCGTACTAGTATGCTGATAAAAACTATAAGGTAAACACTCTAATATACATGCAGAACGACAGCAAGGCAATCTTGCAAACCTCATCCATACGAGAAACAAGCAAATTCGAGAAAACTTATAAAAGCATAAAACTGGCTCTGAAGGCAAATTCAGGTGATAAAACTGTGGGGTATACGACAAGAATTTAGCAGCATGAGGAATGAGACTCATATTCACTGTTAATCAAAAACATAGATTGTAAAGCATAACCCTCTACCATTATGCAGTGCATATTAAGCAATGCATTCAAACATTATGAAATGCAGTGCATAATACATTATGAAACGGTCTGAGGAATGTTCGAGAATGACATTATACATATATATTTACAAAAATGCTATGTCAGAGTCTTAGAATATCATAATTCAAAACTCAGGAACCTTGACGAGGGTTCATATATTAAAATTATCAGGAAATATAGAGAGGCGTCGCAAGAAAGGCGCTCATCCCTAAACCATAGAACTCATGCCTTAAAGACCAACCACAGTATGAGAACTGGTGCATATATATATATATATATATATATATATAATATATATATATATAAACATAGCATACATGAACTGGAACATACATAAACATATTGTGCATGGCGAGTCCTGGAAACTGTAGGAAGCCATACAATATTTACCAAGGCAATTAACCCGAACAACATTCTTTAACGGCGAAACACACAACAAATGTACAAGAGGGCTCAAGGCTCATTAAAACACAGCTAACAGTTCAAAACCCTTTTCGAGGGTTAGAATTCTCAACCCTTGTCAGAGCTGGGCAAACCTGCCAGACTCAAAATCTGCCAAACTCTACGAAATAGGCAAGGTAGAAAATCCGTAAGGGAAAAAAGAGAGGAACCCTTCACTTCTTGCAGTGTAATAAGCAAAATGCCGAGAAATCATGCGCACATACCTGGTTAGTCGAGTTTGGAGCAGATAAGATAGGAAGCCGAGAAGCTACACCCGCGCCCATGCATAGCTTGCTGGAGTGAGAACCGTAACCCTTGTCCTTAGCAAAACAGGGACAAGCCAAAAGCATGTTAGAAAATTCTGGGCCAAACAGGAACCAAAGGGATACAGTAATTGGTATGGAAATCAAGAGAAAAAAAACTTGTAGACTGATAGCATAGTGAAACACTTACCCTAAAGCTGTCGTCGTTAAAATAAGCAGGTCCAAGTTGATCCGGCATTTGGCAAAGCTTTATTGCTATAGCCATTCATTATCCAGAAGAGGCTCTCTGTGAATTCGTCACTAGGAAGGAGAACGATGTTGTAGCAAGACCGAGAACCATGTTTTGGAAAACATCAATGGCACGACTAACTGAGTTGTATAAATTGAAAATAATTAATATTATTCTGTATTAATGGAGAAATGGTTAGACAAGTTGTAACATATCTCCTTAGTTTAGGATTTGTTCCTAGAGTTTATGAGTTTGGTTACAACTACCTAATTACTAGTAATGTACTTAATTATGTAATTTCTCGTTTGATGAGGGTAGAGTGAACAGAGAGAGTTCTCTTTGCTTGAGTGCAGTCTCCAGGTGCAGTACTCACCTGTGAGCTGCAACTCCTTCTTTTTCAATTCAAGTCTGATTTTTATCTTGGTATCAGAGCACAGAGTAGGGACAACCTTAATTTTTTTTAAGGATGCATCATTGATTACAGAACTGTAGTGGTGGTAGTGTATATAGAAGCATTCATAGAATCAGGTGGACTGTAGTAACACCTAAAGCACAGGAATCAGATGACTGATCATCTCTGCGCAGAAGAAGGGTTGGCGCGGTTTTTTAAGGAACAGTCGCGCCATTTGGCGCGGTTTTGAAAGTGATAGTCGCGCCAGCACACTAGAAATTTCTATTTGTGCGGAATTGAGAGCGATAATCGTGCCAATTTCGTAAGGCGCACCAATTTTGTTTTCAGCGTGGATATTTCGTCATCAAGGAGTGCCAGCCTCTTTCTCTTTGGAAAATCTGCAAGTTTTTTCGGATCAGCCTTACCTGGTGGTGGCACTTTGAAATTTCAGATCTTCTCGGTGGTAGCAGATCAGATTTGCCCAGTGGTGGCGCATTGGAGTTCCTAATTTGTTCGGTGATAGCAGATCGGATTTGCCCAGTGGTGGCGCATTGGAGTTCCTGATCTGTTCGGTGGCAGCAGATTGGATTTTCCCGGTGGTGGCGCATTGGAGTTCCTGATCTGTTCGGTGGCAGTAGATCAGATTTGCCTAGTGGTGGTGCATTGGAGTTCCTGATCTATTTGGTGGCAGTAGATCGGACTTGCCCCGTGGTGGCTCATTGAAGGTACAAATTTTTTTTCTCAGCAAAACAAAGGTTCGGATCTGGTATGTGGTGATTTTTTTTTAGTGTTCAGTTGGATAGACTTGTTCATCAGAAGATCAAAAATTTTATCAGTCCAATATGAATAACAATATAGAATCGTACCTCCACGAGTTTGGAAAACTCGATGGATCGAATTTCTCCAACTAGAAATTCAAGATGAAGACTTTAATTGAAAGTGAAAATGCGTGGTCGATTGTTATAGGAAAAGAGCTAAGACCAGGATCAGCTGCACAAGAACAAGATTGGGATAAAAGGGAGACAAAAGCAAAGGTCATATTGAAGATGTCCGTCAAGGACAATGTTATCCCACATATTAGAGACTGTAAATTGGCCACTGACATTTGGATGACGATCAAAAACCTATACCAGACGGAGAATACAAACTGTGTCTTGTCACTCAAAGGCAAGCTGTTTGCATTAAAGATGGAGGAGAATGAGTCCGCTGCTCGATTCATTGCTAGAGTCAAAGACTTGAAGGACAGATTGGGAGATATCAAAGAGAAAGTTTCTGATTCAGATTTGATCATGATCACGTTGAACGAAATGACTAATGAATACCAGGTGTTTATCACAATGATGTCAGCAAGAGAGAAAACCCCTGCATTTGAAGAGCTGACAGGGATTCTGCTACAGGAAGAAGAGTGACGACAAAATTTGAAATAAAAAAGAAATGACCTTGCTCTAATGGAAAAAAGGAGACAGTATAGAGGGAAGAAGCATCAGTAACCGTAGCAACAACAGCAGAAAGGAGCCAACACATTTCAGAAGAGACCGCTTAAAGGTATGTTTGCTAATAATTTTCCCAGCAAGAAATATTTTTACTGTGGAAAACCTGGTCATCAGATTAAAGATTGTTATAAGAGGCAGGCAGACGAAGGAAGAAAAAAACAAAGAAAACATAAGGGTTAGTTTGTTGAGGAAGAAGAGGACCATAGCCATGAACTTTGACTATTTATAGTCGATTGTGCTCTTTCAGCTTCAAAGGGAGATGAGGATGACATATGGTATGTCGACTCTGGCGCATCCTCACATATGACTGGTAAGAAGGATTGGTTTGAATTTCTTGACAAAACTTCATGTGGGTCAAAAATCTATTTAGGAGATGATACTAGATATGAGATCAAAGGATATGGTTACATTCCTGTAAAGTTACTGAGCAGTGACATTAGACATCTTAAAAATGTATTTTATGTTCCAGGAATTAAGAAAAATTTGGTCTCTATCTCAATGATTACTGATCAGGACATGCAAGTTCAATTCTTTAAGACTAACATTGTCATTAAGGATAGCCAGATGGAAACAGTTGCAACAGGAGTGCACGTGGGGAATCTGTACAGACTAGATGTGAAAAGTATGCCACAACAAGCAATGGTTGCAGCTGGATCGACAGCAGAAGATCTCTGGCATCAGAGATTCGACCATCTTAATCTACAAGACCTCATCCTACTTCAGAGAAAAGGTATGGTTGATGGACTCCCTGTTTTCCATAATGTTAAGTTGGATTGTGATGGATGTGCATTAGGGAAAATGCATAGACAAGAGTTCCCTTTGCATGTTAATAGAAAGGAAAGAGATATTTTAGAACTGGTGCATACAGACATCTGCAGACCTATGCAAACTAGGTCATTAGGAGGAGCATATTACTTTCTCTTATTTACAGATGATTACACTAGATTTTCATGGATATACTTTCTGAGTAAAAAGAATCAAGCCTTTCAGTATTTCAAAGAGTTTAAATCCATGGTAGAAAACCAAACAAGAAAAAGGATAAAAATTCTCTGCTCAGATCAAGGGGGAGAATACAGGTTGTGAGAGTTCGTGAATTTCTGCAAGCATCATGGGATTCTGCAACAGTTTACAGTGCCCCACACTCCACAACAGAATGGAGTGGCATAACGGAAGAACAAAACTCTTGTGGAGTGCACAAGGAGCATGCTTCAAGGTAAGGGTCTATCAAATGGTCTTTGGCCAGAAGCTATTCACATTGTTGTGTATGTTAGCACTCAAATCTACCTTAGGCTGAAATAAGGTAAAACTCAAGGCTACATCAAACCATGCTCAGCCTCGTAGCTAGCCCTACGAGGACAGGAGAGGGCTCTCTCCGAGTCAATCTCGGCAAAAGGTAATCAATGAGGTCAATATGAATAAATTGATAACTAATTTTAGGCTAGGTACGAAGTATAAGGAATTTCAAATTGATTTTTTGAAGTTTTGTTGAATTCAAGGGAAAGGCAATTTCGGGTGCGGGGATGAGGCACAGTTTTTGCAGAGTTCTACTTGGGGCAAGATAGGAGATTGTTTTGATGCCTTTTAAGAGAAGGAATGGATAGATCTGACTGGTGAGAGGTTAAGGAGAGCAAGAAATTTTCAAGGATTCTCCATAAACAGATGAAAACATGGAAAATCAAACAAACTTAAAGGCAGGGCATAGAAAATTATGGATTCTACCTTAACACTTCATTTGTTCAATTGTAGAAGATAAAAGAAGGAAAGTGATACACATAAACAACTTACAAATACTGAAATAAGTAGACCATCAACACATAAAGCCACATGAATCCCAAATAGTGCTGCAAGACCCTCGTCTTTCCTTTGCCAAAAATGCAGATCAAATATGTACAATAGAGTGTCCAGCTATTCCCAAGAGTCCAACCCTGAAAATGACTAAGAAAATACATAATATAGGAAATCCAACCCATTCCCTTGCCTCTAGGGGTCGAGCTCATCATCCTAGGAGTTGTGTCATCCTACTCTAAACAAAGCACTACAATCTAGGCAATCAAAACAACTTGCCTCTATAAGGTAGGAAACTAATTCATTCATTAAATTTTCACCTTTTAGTGAATGAATCTTCTAGAATAAGTAACTAAGTGTCAAAATAACATCATGTTTCATTAATTACATCAAGAGGAGTGAAAAAATCACATCACAAGTCAAAACTGGTCAAACTGGTTGCATTTCTTGAGCTGAAGATGAAAATTTTGCCAAAAAAACCCTGTGCGCCGCGCGCCTGAGCTCTATGCACCACGCACCTTTCAACCTATTTTTGGGGAACGTCTTGGCATCCAAATCAAGCTCACAATAGCTTGTTGGAAATCCATGGATGTCTTCTATCTATCCCAAGTGGAATTTTTCAATTTGGAGCTCATTTGCCCCCTCAAAATGTCATTCTCCGGAAGTATTTCCTGTTGTTGCAAAATGTGGTAGAAAGGTGATTTTCATGGTGTTTTTGAGCCTTTTGATCACCCAAAACTTAATGAAATGATTTGTAAATAGCTAAGAATTTATAATTCATCATGACAAACCCAAAAATGTAGAGTTTTCCTCCAGCAAGTGTCCCAATCTTAAGCTCGCGCGTCGACGCGCTATGCGTTGAGCCAAAAAAACCTGTTTTTAGGACAAAATCTTCAAAATGACAAAAAATTCTCCGAATTTGCTCAAATTCGGAGTGAAGACCCTTTATCATGTATTGTGCCCCGCCAGTGAAGCCTCAGCCAAAATTTGAAGTAGATCGGGCCTTTTCCGCCGTTTTAGTGCTTTGCTCAATCGCCTCTTTAGGATCTTCATTTTTGCTTTGCAAACATGCATACGAGCCCAATAGTGAGTTTTCATATGACGAAGCATGTCCTTGTCTCTGTTTGCCTTCACCAAAAATTTCTCCAAATGAGTGTTCACTCGGATGAGCATAGACTCTCGATCAATCGGTGACAAATCACCGGGTCTCTTTCGGGCCAATTCTCGATCTTCCCGGATTTGCCGCAACTCATAAAGTGTATGTTCATCTTCTAGCTGTTTGTTGCGCTGCTCCAAGTAGTTAATCACCCACTTAGCCATCTGCAATTTCTTTTGCAGCGAGTCATTCTCAGTCCTTTGCTCTCGGATGATCTCCTTCAGCTCCGAGCTAGGAGAGCTCGCATCAACATCAATGATATCCGTGTCCCGACCTCCTGAAGGACCCTCATAAAACATGGGCCTCTTTCCCCTATCCTAGATCTGTACCTGTGCTGAAGAAGAAGGCGAGACCCCTTCCACATGATGTGGAGATAATACTCGCTGTGCTGATGAAGTCAACGAGACCCCTTCCACCCCGGGTGGAGATAGTACTCGTCGTGTAGATGCAAATAAGGCCCTGTGGCCTCGCTGGTATGTCACATATGGAGGAGCACTTATATGCTCAGTCTCAAGAATGTCTAGCTGGTGTGAAGGCGCTCCCTCATCGTGAACTATCTCAGGAGGCGGCTGTAGCACTGAGAAGTAATCACGGGAGATGAAATCCTCCCAAGTAATGCCCTGTTGTACCAACTGATGCATCACTATGATTGTGATCAACGCGTAATGATGTATTCTCTTATGCTGATGTGCTGGGCTCTTCTTTTGTACTAAAGTCACCATCCTCTCTATGTTGCGACACATGAAATACGAAATGTTCATCATACGTACCCTTGTGAAATGCATCAACAAACGGACATGGTACGCATAGAGACGCGAGAATCTGCCCTCAAAACTAAAATATCGAATGATTAGTTTCATCAATGGTGCAAACTCATCCCTCAAGAATCTGAAAGGAAAAATTGTGCTCAAGTGTCTCATATACCCGGGTTTTATGTATGGCTCATAGTAGAATTTGTCTAACTGCTGGCGTTTGCTCCATTCCTCCCCTAAATTTGGTATCCCGGTGGCCTGAGCAATAGTCTTTGGTGACAAGGTGAAATTCACTCCGGCAAGGTTTACATGACCATCATGTAAATGTAGAACAAATAAACGGACTAGTTCCCGATGATGCTGAGTTTGTGAGATCATCTAACATTATTGGAAACATGATTGACGCCGAAAACAATCCATTGCAAGTGGGCAAGCTTGCAATTGAGCCAAAGAAGTGGGCTCCTCCCTGACATGCTGACCACTTTTTCCACCTTTGTGATACCTCCATCGAACATTTGGCACATTTACCTCCGATGTAGAATCACTATCGTACTCCTGCTCATAGACTGACTCAGTCCCTGACATGACTTTGACAACAAGATAGCTGGAATATATATGCTGGTGTGTAAACTGTGTACAATTGACTGTAAACTGTTCTCTGCTCTAAAAATGCTGTGACCAAGGGGACACAAATGAAAAATGGAATATTAGGAAAGGGAAAACATTAGGGAATTTGGGAATTTGGAAATAAAAACAAGGGAATTAGGGAAGGAAAGGGAAATGAAAATCTTGGATTTTAGGGTTTTGGGATGTTAGGTAGGGATAATGTGTTTTGTAATAGAGGTGAGGGACTAGGATTTGAGGGATTATAGTGTAGGATTAATGAGGGAATTAATGGGGAAAAATAATGGTGAATTTGGGAATGGGAAACAAAGGGAAATGGGGAAAAAATCACAACCTTGGTTACACTCTGTTTTGAACCCTACAACAATTTTTTGCATTCCAACCCTAAAGCATTTTTCATTCAAAGGAGAGCTTTCCAACTTTGATTTCTAAGGCAAACATATCATGAACCCATTACATTAGCCTTTCAAATCCAAGCACAAGTAATGGATATGAGCCTACCTGCAAATTTATGTGGAAAGGAGGCGATTTGATGCGTTTCCAAACAAATTTCGGGCTTAAAACCTAGTGCGCCGTGCACCTCACCCAATGCGCCACGCGTGTGTATTTTTACACTGTGGCTTTGTGCCCAGTGCGCCGCGCGCCCCTGATGCACCGCGCGCCTAGTCCAGTGCGTCGCGCGCCCCTGAAACTGCTCCAACTTCCTCTCAAACTCACAATTTCACTTTGGAACAATCTTCTTCACTCTTGGCATGTGCAATGAGTTGAAAATGTAGTGAAATATCTTTATAAAGACTCCTTTTTTATTTTTTCTTGGTCCATAACCCATTTTGTAATGTTTTGTCATTGACACTTTTTCAGGATTAATAGACTTCTGACCTTTTTAGTTTCCTCCTTAAATTTGGTTGAAATAATTATTTTCTTTGACAATTTTTTGTAGGGATCGCTGTGATATGATCTGGCAAAGGAGACCAAGGCTGCGCCTAGACATTTCAAGAACTGAAATTTTTGAAAATTTATTACAAAAATGAGATGACGACTTATCTTCAAAACAATGTTTTGAAGAGAAGTCCTAATTTATCTGTATAATGATAACCATTATTGAGGTAACCATATATTGGGGACATCCCTCTGGCCTGCTAGTCTTCTTAGACTTTGCAAAACAAAATTGACTCAACCCTAGACCTAATGACCGAGAACTATTGTCATGACCTAGAAATTTGAAACAAGACTGTAAATGATCTTTCAAGACTTGTTTTTATGAATAGACCTGAACCAGCAGTGCCAAGCACGAGGGGAATGAGTGACACAAACCATTTCGTCAAAGTTATGGCATGCCTAACGAAATGCAATTGATCAAAACTGATGGGACACCTAAACATGAAATGCAAAAAAGAGCTTTGATCTCTGACGGAGGGATAACTAGACCAATTCTAACAGTGTATTTAAAGAATATGAGTCCTACTAAATGTCTAGGCTTCAAAACCCATTTTGAAGCATTGTTTGGATTCAAACCAGTAGTGTGTCACTTAAGAATATTTGGGTCAAAAGCTTATGCTCACATACCTAAGGCAGATAGGAAGAAGTTAGATCCCAAAGCCCTGAAATGTATATTTGTTGGATATGGCAGTGAGTTCAAGGCATATAAGTTATTCAATCATGTGACTCACAAGGTTTTTTCAAGCAGAGATGTCATATTTCATGAACAGGTTGAAGAAGGAAAGGAGGATTCTAACAGTGATTGCCACATTCCATTGCTAATAGAAGAAAATAGTGAGAAAGATGAAGAGAAGGAGCAGAAACAAGAAGAAGAAGTAACAGATAATGTAATCAATGATGATGCAAGTCCAGAAAAGGCTGAAATAGACAAAGTTGAGGTAAGTCCCCTACCAAGGAGATCAAGTAGGAAGACTCGATTACCTTCTAAATTGAGAGACTATGCATTAATGTCAAAGATTTTAAATATTGTAGAACCTGCAAATTATGAGGGAGCAAGTAAATCCGATGCATGGAGGGCTGCAATTTATGAGGAAATAGAATCAATAAACAGAAACCATACTTGGGATTTGGTTGAATTTCCTGAGGGTAAAACCCCCATAAGATGTAAATGGCTGTATAAAACAATAATAAATGCAGATGGGAGTATAGAGAAACTTAAAGCTAGACTGGTAGCAAAGGGTTACTCACAGCAAGAGGGAATAGATTTTGATGACACCTTTGCTCCTGTAGCCAAATTAAACACCATTAGAATGCTAATTTACTTAGCAACAAAACATAAATGGCAGCTACACCAACTAGATGTTAAGTGTGCATTTCTAAATGGTGACTTGAAGGAAGAAATTTATTTAGTACAACCTAAAGGTTTTGTGAAAATGGGACAGGAACATCTTGTGTGTAAATTGAAAAAGGCACTTTATGGTTTAAAACAGGCACCCAGGTCTTGGTATGAGAAAATTGACTCATTTTTTGTACAGCATGGCTTTCAAAGGAGCTTGAATGATCCAAATCTGTATACCAAGTTTAATAAATAGAGGCAAATTATTTTGATTTCTTTCTATGTAGATGATATGATCATAACAGGGAATGCTAACAATCTGACCAAAGAAATCAAACAGCAGATGTGATAAGTGTTTTAGATGAAATATCTCAGAAACCTTCATTATTGCTTGGGATTGGAGGTATGCAAAGATTCTGGACAAAATTTTCTTACTCAAAGGAAGTATGCCAGAAGCTTGCTAGAAAGGTTCAGAATGGAGCAGTGCATATCAGCAGCAACACCATTACAGCAGAACTTAAAGTTGAGCAGTGACGATGGTACTAAAGAGGTGGATGCCACCATGCACAGACAACTAGTTGGTAGTTTGATATATCTGACTACAACTAGACCATATTTGGCATACTCTGTTAGTGTGTTGAGCCAGTTCATGTCAAAACCACTCGAAAGTCACTGGGTCGTAGCAAAAAGTGTGTTGAGGTATCTTAGTGGTACTAGTAATTATGGAATTTTCTACATTGACACTTCTGATGTTATTCTAGCAAGTTTTTCAGATTCTTATTGGGCAGGTAACTTGGATGATCAAAGATCTATCACAGGTTACGCATTCAGCATTGGATCTGGGGTCGTAGCATAGAGTAGAAAAAAGCAGAGCACTATAGCTCTATCTTCATGTGAAGCTGAGTACCAAGCATTGTGTGCAACCACATGTGAAGCTATCTGGTTGAGAAGACTTCTCAACGATGCAGGAGAAGAGCAGAAAGAATCAACGATTATCAAAACTGATAACCAGAGTACCATCAAGCTTGCATACAATCCAGTCTTTCATAAAAATACCAAGCATATCGATACTCAGGTTCATTTTGTTCAAGAGAAACAACAGACAAAAGAGATATTTGTTGAATATTGTAAAACTTGTGATAATATGGCTGATATTTTTACTAAGCCTCTTGGGCGTGTAATGTTTGAATTGTTTAGATGGATGCTAGGAGTTCAGGATAATCCTTTCTCCATTAAGGGGGGGGAGTTGAAAATAATTAATATTATTTTGTATCAATGGAGAAATGGTTACACAAGTTGTAACGTATCTCCTTAGTTTAGGATTTGTTCCTAGAGTTTAGGAGTTTGGTTGCAACTACTTGATTACTAGTAATGTACTTAATGATGTAATTGCTCATTTGATTAGGGTAGAGTGAACGGAGAGAGTTCTCTTTGTTTGAGTGCAGTCTCCAGGTGCAGTACTCACCTATGAGCTGCAACTCCTTCTTTTTCAATTCAAGTCTGATTTTTATCTATATATTGAGCAAACCATGTTTTCCACACCGTCGTATGGGGAGAGCCCGAGGGCATGGAGGTAGAGGGTTCATAGACCACACCCTCATCACGTGAACGAGTCGGCGGTAGTAAATGCTCAAGGCCAAGTGTAAATAGCAACCTTACCCACATTAAAATCGACAGACGAAACTCTGTCCTCCGTGGAATGTTTCTAAATGCACACATAAATGTCGGAATATTTCACCTATAGCCATTTCTATTTGGAGCCTACGTGTAGATAGAACTAACGTTGAAATGTGTGTGTTTCGAATGCATGCATGGGTGGATAGTATACGTTTATATTGCGTAAATTTATTTTTTTTACGTAGGTTAATTCGTGGGGAACATTACAACTTATGTATTTGAGTTGCGTATATTTATGTTTTTTTTATTTAGAAGATTGTTAGTAAATATATTTTTTAATAAATTCACTTAGAAAATATAATTAATATCTATCATAATTTTCAGTCATGCTAGGTAGATAAATCAACATCATTTTGCACATGAGGCATCAGGAGATATAGCCACCTTACAAGGAACACATCTTATCTCAGGCTTCCTACAGATGTAACATGTTGGGTCCCTATAACACTAGTAATTACCCCATTAATATTGATGTTCCACTATTGTCCCCATATTGTTATTATTGTGCCCCATAGAATCCCTCTATTGTTATTTTTGTGGCTTTATATTATTATTGTTAGGTTGGCTAGGTTATATTGTGACTCCTTAGACTCCTATATAGAAAGGAGGTTTTTTCATTTGACTCATCCAAGAATTGTTCATTTATGTAATGTAAAGGAGGTTTCCCCCTCGAAGAGGGTGAATTCTAAGGCATTGATCTATCTTTTATATATTTTCTTGAGCTGGTTTCATAACATTTGGTATCAGAGCTTTGGATTCTAGGGTTTTGCTGCTCCAAATAGGTCATCGTGGCATTTTCGCTATAATTTTTTTTTTGTGATGTTTTAGAAGCTAAAAAAAACCCATTTGAGAAGACATCGCACTAAATCTTAGATCCGAATTTCAGAGCTTTTCGCGTTATATTTTCGGAGATATGATCTGAGGAAGTTGGTCCTTTTGAAGAATCCTGAATTACATTCGAAATAGGTGACCTGGGGAAAATTGTCATAACTTTCTCTTTGAGCATCAGATTGAAATTTCGTAAGAAGGTATAGAAAGAGGACAGACTGTAGTTTCTTGTATATAATTTTCAATGCCAAAGGTCAAAACAGGGACATGTGGAACATCGTACAAGTTCGCTCTATTGAATTAGTCTATAATCAGGTCACTGTGGGAGATTTGGCATGAATCTTCATCGGAGAATCCAATTGGGGTCAGACTGGTGGCATTGGAAAGAGGACATAAAGGGCTACCACAGGTCGCAATTTCAGAACTAGATGATCTGAAATTACAGAGATACATCAGAGGCAATATCAAGCTCCTACAAAGTGAAAAAAGGTGTGTATATTTTTTAAATGTTTGCTTGGTTTGAAAAATTATTTTGAAGGAATTCAAAGGGCATAGTAAAGCATTATTATCGGTAATTGATTCCCCAGGGAAAGAAAATGGAAACACCTAGTAGGAGACCTGAAAGCTCTAGCATGACTCATGAAGAAGAGGAAGAAATGCAACATGATATATCAAAATTACGAGTCCAAGTGCAACAAGTGTCACTTGCACAAAAAGGAACATAATCTAAGATGGAAGGTTTAAAGAAGGATGTAGAAGCTAAGATGGATGGTTTAAAAAAAGGCGTAGAAGCTAAGATGGATTGTTTAAATAAAGGTGTAGAAGCTAAGATGAATGACGTGGAAGCTAAGATGGATGATTTGAAGATAGATTTGAAGACAGACATGAAAGAATTAAAGATAAATATGAATAAGTTGCTACAAGAAAGAGTCACTAATGGTGAAAAGGTAGTAAAGGAAACTCATGATGAGAACAAAAGAAATGCTAATCATGATTCCATAGACTCTAATGTTGGATCGAAGAGCCACCATATTCCAAAAATAGATATGAGGAAGTTTGATGGCAAGGATCCTGCAACATGGATATTACAGATGCAGCAATTTTTCGATCTCTAATGTGCAAAACACACAAAAGGTACGTATTGCAACTTTATATTTGGAACCAAATCAGTTTGTATGGTATCAATGGCTTTGCTCTCGTAAACAATTTATCACTTGGGCAATTTTTATGGAAGAATTGATAACACATTATGAGGATACAAAAAGCAACACTTTTTTTAGCCAATTGATAAGTCTCAAACAAAAGGGTTCAATAATGGAGCACATTGAGGAGTTCCAAAATTGAACATAAGGGTAAAAGATATTCCAGAGGAGCATAGGATTGATGTGTTCATAGGGTCTTTAAAGGATAATATCCAACATGATGTTCGCCTTTGGGAACCTGATTCATTAAAGAGGGCATTCAGGTTAGCAAGAAAAATGGAAAGCAAAATATGGCAACCAGGAAGCATACCACTCACAACTATAAAGACGGAAGTGTTGTTTCCCCTAGCCTTCCACAACCTATAAGGTTGACACCGCAACAATTGGAAGAAAAAAGAGCAAAAGGGCTTTGTTACAGTTGTGATAGCAAATACACTAAAGGTCATAAGTGTGCTGAGAAGAAATTATTCTACCATATCTTGTAATGCATTGGCGGGAATTACCACTCCTCAAACCATCAAGATAGAAGGAAAAATCAAGAAGAAAAAGGTAATAGTGTTGATTG
>APFE031471204.1:0-14135 GCA_000404065.3 Pinus taeda | reverse complement strand
ATATGGTTGTTAATATTTATATAGTTATTAATAATGAGTTATTGGAAAATGTGGTTGATATATATGATTGATATAAGCTTATCAGTTTATATCAACTATATTTACTTTGATAAATATGGTTGTGAAAATATCCTTGGATTTAAAAATGTGTCATGAAATTTTGTTTTTGAATACTTGTGCAAATAACGTTGCAAGGGCTCATCTAAAAAACTACAATGATATTTGTGACTCCGTCAATATCAACCATATTTACCAAATGGTTGTGACAGTATCCTTGGATTTAAAAAATGTGTCCTGAAATTTTGTTTCTGAATACTTCTGCCAATAGCGTTGCAAGGGCTCACCTGAAAAACTACAATGGTATTTGTGACTCCGTCGAACATTTAGATAAATATCCGAGGGAAGAGCATATGCGGTACCACGATTATTCCGCCCAGTATGTAACCGTTAATCCCTTCGTTATGACGGATGGAACACTGCGTTATGCTACTTTTATTTTCAAATGGAGAGCATACCTACAATCGTCGGGGCAGCAGCGTCTGAAGTTTCACAAGGTCACAAAGACCGTCTATTTTCTTAAAATTAGAACAAGATATCAAGTTCAATCATATGACTGTATTAAAAAAATTCCCAACCTGCACGAGAGAAATAACAAGATTTGACTACCAACTGGGTCAACGGACTCAGGGAATCCGGTAAAAATTTCAATCTCTCGCAATTCACCAGCCTCAATTCCTTCAAATTCCCTAGGTCGCTGAGCGAAGCGACAACAATTTTAACAGAGAAATTTTTAATTCCAGAGATTCCAAATTTTATAGGTCTTCAATAGTAGTCATCAAAGCAGCGCCTTGAGAATAAATTGAAAATAAAATTAAAATGTCTCTCAACTACATAGTTTATTAGTTTCATTCTAAATAAAATTTTAACATGATTTATTGTATATTACTTTCTCTGAACCTTATCCAAAATTTAATCTATACACAACATTGAAAGACATTGCATGCAACATTATATTCAAAGAAAACATATATTTATAAACATTAAAAACAAACAAGCTACCAAAAAAATCATCAAAATGTTATTGGAAATGAATTTTTAATATATATAGAAAATGGAAATATGATGAATTAAAAATATCCATTAACTCCATTTACAAAAATAACTCCATATTTCATAATAAATCTCTAGATTAGTGATCTATAATAATCTAATCAATAAACATGTGTGGTTTTCTTTCTCAAAACCTGTCTTTTCTAATTCTTGAAATCTATTTTAATTGTTTGGAGAAGAAGATAATTTAGAGAATTTGTGAATCTAGCCATTCATTAAAAGAAATTCAATTACATTACTTCTTGACTTGGCAAACTATAGATTAAAATAAAATCATCAAAATATTCTTGAAGTAAATAAATAAATTAAAATATTTATAAATAAATAAATTATTTCATGAGTAATCTTGCTGCAGTAAATTATAAAAATACTCTTTAATATATATTTAGTAATATTTGGAGGGGCACCTGTAATAATTAATTAGTTGTCAAAAATTGTGACACATAGAATTAAATGAAATAAATATGGAGAATAAATCCTAAAAAGATGCAAAATAATTATTGACAAAATCATCTCCCTTCTAATTAATTACTAATGAAAAAAATGTAAACTATGTTAAAAAAAAAAAAAAATATATATAAGAATAAGGCCAAACATACAAGTCCATAGTTGTGTGAAGGTTATCAATATCACCCAGCTATATATGGTAAAGATGTTAATTAAACTCCATCGCTAGAGATTTAATCTCTGTGGCATAAATTTAAATTGTGATTTTAAATATGAACTGTGATCTCTTCACCATGAAACTACCCAAACAAAAATCTGCAATTTGCCATGAAGTTGTATCTTCACGCTGTAGTCATTATTTCCATTCATGTCCTAAATGTAGATATGAATTGAAGGAAAATCCTTGCGGCATCATTTGTTCGTTTTAATAAATGTTCATTTTCAAATTTTGTTGTTTCTTATAATACTCCTATGATGATGTCATAACCTTCTACACAAGATATTAATAACTCCAAAAAAAAAATTCTTTTACCTAACCTTTTATACCATAGATGAGTAACTTAATCACAAAGGTAAATATTATAATGTTTTACCCCATTCATTAAACGGTCACGACCCATACATTAAACAATAAATAATATAATGTTATAATTCCACCATTAAACTTGGCGGGAAGAAATGTGGCGTTATATTGACTTAACTCCGCACTGTCTTGGCATATGAACCTACTTACTCCCGTATGGCCGTGCTGACAGTGAACCTTGGCAAATCTCGCCACTTACATGTCGATGGTTCGAGAGATGGACAGCTGTTACCCCTCGGATACTCCACCATTGATCCGACCGTTGATCCAAAGGGTAGCTGGCTGCATTTATGGCTGCAGCTACTGTAGCTAGCTCCTCGGGATTACTCACTTGATCAATGGTGAGGATTCACCTTGGGAGATCGAACGACACAGAAACACTTACCATTTATACAATCGCCTTAGGGTTTGGGGTTCATTTGTTCATCGATTATAGTTTGCAGAGCCGCTTCTCTAGGCATCTACCCTTCCATCTAAGCCACTCTAGACTAAGCCTGTTCAGCTGCAGACGATACATTCCTCGACCGTATGCTCTGATCATGTATGCATAGACCGTGCGGAAGGTGATGCTGCTCCCAGCTTCTCGCTCTGGACTCTACATCGCCCATCAGGTAAACCCTTCCCTTACTGGAGTTTCATATTCGAATTTTTCTTTGGTGCGCATAGCAGTTGTGATTGGATTAATTCTCATTCGAAAGGATTTGTTTTTGAACAGGTTGAAACCCTACGCGGAGGCAGGGAATTTCAGGATTACTTTCGCTGTAGGAGCGACTTCCAGGTAAGCACACTTGGTATCCGATAGAAACGATTTACACAGTCAGACCTCGAGTCGAAATTAATTGTTTTATTTCTTTTCTGTCAGGGACTTTGCCATTTTCTATTATTGGTATGAGCGGACATGGTATTTCCGGCTAGGGAAACCCTCTGTAGGTTGAAACCCTGGTTTCTACCTTAAGTGTTTCGCCACAGTTGCCGAGTGGCATTCCTATAGCGGTTCTTCTCTTTAATAGTTATAGTTTTGCAATGTAATTCTTCTGGAACTATTTGAGGAGAATCACTTGGCGTATTGCTGAGTTCCTTCTCTGTCCAGATGTGTCCTTAAAATACCTTTAAACAGGCATGTGAATCTTGTTATAGTTAAATGTATATTCTTAAAATACCTTTAAACAGGCATGTGAATCTTGTTATAGTTAAATGTATATTCTGTATTGTTTAAAGTTCAAACCCTAAGGAAGTATTTAGCTTCTGGGTTGTTTTGTTTTGTTATATAAAACTTCTCTGAGACTGCCTATCTCGTTGGACTTACCCAGTTCCGGCAGGGGGTTTTGGTTTGTATATTGGAACTGCTGTCTTCGATATATACCATGTATCTATTGTCATCTTTTTAAATCTACCATGGTTCAATTGTTTTTCTGAAGAACGAATTTCTCTCTCCTTATTCAAACTACTATTTATGGTCATTTATATATACATATATTTGCCTACAGACACATTCTAACTGTATTCGGCATGTTGAATTCATTCCATTGTATTAATGCATATATCGTTGGTCTGAATGTCAGGTTCATTACTTACATATCGGAACATGGGTTTATCTTCGGGTTTTACCGTAGATTATGCCCAACCATTATATTTTGAATTCTTGCTTATACAGGTGAATTTATTTGTAGGTTTTACAAAGTTTCCTTCTCATGAACTCATGTCTTGGTTCGATGTAGAGTGTTGTTTAACCGTATTACTGTTTACGCCATTTTTTTGTTGTATTAAATAAATCTTAACCTCTCGACCGAGGGTTCCTACACGGACTCGACAGTCGCTGGTTACACACTCTGTTATAACTATTGTCCAGCCTTCACTGTGATAAAGACGAAGGCGTTATATATATATTGCATGTAATTTTCTGATGGTTCGATGAATGTAATGAAATTCGTTCTCACAGTGGTTTTCGCTATGTTGGTTATCATTCCTCATTATTTTACCCAAACTACTTTCTGTTACTCTATAGGGTTACAATTATATCACGGCAGTTTATTCCTCTTCTGTAATGACATTTTACAGTTTTTCCATTATCATTTGTTCTATGTCGTAGGAAGGGATCTCATACTGAATGGAAAACTAATTCTAATAGTTCTTCATTTCAGACAGAGTATAGTTATACTCCAGCGGATACCCTATAGCTAATTGTCTCAATACTCTGTTACTTGATTTACAGTTCAACTATACTCTGTTACTTGATTTACAGTTCACCAATATCTTTTAAGGAGAATATGGAAATTTCTCAGATAATATTAAAGTCAGGTTGTACTTACCTGTAATTGCAGCGCTCACAATCTTCTGTACTTCTCTAGAATGGAGAAGATTGTCTGAAGCTTGTTATCCTCCCAGCCGCGAGATCAGTCACTCTAGACTGAGTCTCTCCCGCAAGCTCATTTGCCCGGCCATAGCCTTCAGCAAAGTAAAGCACTTCCTGTGCCTGTGCTATCTGGTCCTTACCAGACGTAGCACTCCCTTTCTGCTTTTAGTGCCCTCTTTCCTTTCCTCCCCCGTTTGTTCCTCAACCACCCGGGCCTTTTCCTCTTCCTTTTTTTTCCTAGGGAATGAGGAAAAGCAGTTAGGGTTTCCCTTAACTTACTGGCAACTGTTTCTTTTATTATAACCAGAAAGGAATATAACTTTCTCATAAAAGTTATTATATGTAATTATTCCATTCACATTCAATCATTGAATTAATAATAATTTTATCATTTTTAAGAACAATAATCTCTGTTCTGTATTTACTGATAATAGTAATTCAGGAAAATTTATTCACATAAACTGTTTGGTCATTACACAAAGTTAGAGGAAACAATTGACACTATAGACCATGAGATGATCATTATAACTAGGAAATTAGCTAATATCTCATTGTCCTTGGATGAGGATAGTGGCTAGTGAGGATACATGCCTTAAGATTCTACCCAATAGTTGTTATGACTTATGACTCACTCATTTTTTTTCTTGCAACACTAGTTGTCTCTTTTTTTTTGTTTCTCATGTTGATGTATGCCAATGTATGACATACTAAACTTGATTTTGTATGGTTTTATCTACAAGATGCTCTAGAGTGTAGTTAGAGAAGGTCTTAGCAACCTCAACAATTTGACCTTATGTTAATGGTCTCGTTTCTTTCAGGTAAACCAATATGATTTTTTTATTTTTATTTTTTGTCTATTTAATCTTCATTTGACATAGCACAAAGTGCCTAACTTAAAAATAAAACAAAACATAGCATACATTAAATCAATATAGAAATCCATCTTAACCATGGATCTAGCAAGCACGAGTGATCAAATCTCAAATGTAAACATCTCTTAAAGTTTAAAACTTGAAAAATGTTTACAACTCTAGATATTTGATCTTTCTTTGTGCTTGACAGATACATGGTTAAGATGGATCTACACACACCATGTGTAATTTTCATTATTTAAATTACATTTTTGAATGGATAAATCTATTAATGCTTTGAAAATTCCCAACTACACAACTATTAATAGAAAAATATACCAAAAAAAGGCCAAAACCTAGAATAATGAGACTATTTAAATATTTTATTCATAAAAATATATTGTTCAATTACATGATAACAAATATACACATTCTTTTTGTTTAAGTTTATATTATATATTATATAAATTGATATTTTTACTTTCAATTCCTTTTTTTAATTTAGCCATTTGAATGATACCTAACATATATGTTTTAAAAATTATAAAAGAATATAATATTTTATTATTATTTTTTAATTAATGTTTTTTTAAAGGAATTAGCATATTTTTATTTATGAGTAAAAATGAAATTATTTTTATTAAAATATCATTTATCTTCTTTTGTAGTATCACCATAAATTAATGAAAATATTAATAATTTTATATTAATTAAAATTAAAATTAACCCTATACATATAACATATATAATCCGATATAATATTATATTTTTTTATAAACTATTTATTTTTATTTTCCAACCTACAAAATTACACATCTCTGAAACGTAAAAAAATATTTTATTTATATTTTGAAACGAGGTATAAATTAAACATGAAAAAATTACAAATCTATAAAGGGTAATATACACCCTCTCAACTTAACAAAATATACCTCATATACGTACCCTCTCAAGTATGCTTGAATATAAATTCAGCTCTGCCCACGTGATGGCGTTTCATTATCGTTGGCCGCCTTCTTTTACTTTCCAACGTTATTCTAACCAACTCCCACGCGATATAGACTTTCATCACTCTCGTGACATCTTCGTTCAATATCATAAAACCACTAAATTACCAAAAACATTTCAATCTATGACATAGAGTAGATAGAGGTTGGGGCCCAACCCTGGAATTTAACGGGTAGTACTACCTTTTTAGCCTCCTAGCGCCTCTTTCACTATGGGATAGGAAATTCGAATGTCACCTATTACGGATGTCAAAATTTTAAAATCTTCACATTTATATTATAGGTTGGAATAATGTAGAAATGATATGTTTAGATAGAGTTGATGAGTTGTATTTTTGTAGTTAGTGGTTGAGTCTATTTGTCATGAGTTGTGTCTTCGTAGTTTGTGTTGTGAGTTGGTGATTTGAATTATTTGAATTTATATTGTCCTAGAAGATGTCTATGTGTGCCTATATAATGTACTAGTGGTCTAAGAAATTTGATCAATGAGATTTGATTTCATTCTTGTGTATCTTGTCTTAGAAGATGTCTATGTGTGCCTATATAATGTACTGGCTGTTTAAGCAGTTTGATCAATGAGATTTGATTTCATTCTTGTGTATCTCTCTGATTTTCTAATATAGTATTAGAACTAGAGAAGGAGATCTAGAGACTTCAAATCTGAGAGAAATATGGCTCAGATCCATAAGGGCTGTGAGATCTTGTTGCTAAGGTGTTGATCCCAAGTTTTTTATGTTTGTTGGTTGAGAAAAATCGTTGAAATGTTGGTTGTCTGCAACCGTTGTGTACAATCAAGTTTTGGTTCTTGTTGGCTATATGCAACCATTGTGTGCAATGTGAATATGTAGGTGGAGGTATTCTCAAGCCTTGTCACAGGTTCCCTATAATACTTTGGTACCAAACATGTGATGTGCAGATCGACTGTAGACACATTTGGGAACTCTTCGGTGAATCAAAACAGAGCGTTGAACATTGTGCTTCAGACGAAACATGGAATAATAAAGTGAAGCATGCCGTAAGTAATTGTTGCTTTGTGAAAAGCTAGTGTTTGCCCATGTTGAAGAGTTCACTTTTCACCTTGAACCAATTCAATTTTTTTTAAGTTTGTGTATAAAGTTTTCATAAGGAAATTTTGTTTGTAAACATGAAGGTTTTTTAATGGAGAAATAAGGGATTAAAACTTTTTCTTATGGCCAAAAATAATTTACCAAATAAGGAGTTACATATTTTCTTTTGAGTGAAAGTTAAAAATTGAGTGTATCTTATTAAAAAGGGAAATTAAAGTTTTGGAAATAGGGTTTGGTAAAAAAAGAGAAATAAGAAGTAATTTTGGCTTTGTTTTTTTATTGGAAGCAAAATTAAGTCTTGTTTTTTTAGATCCTGTGCATTTGGTTTTGGATCTGGTGAATTTGGATGTGGACCTGGTGAATTTGGATGTACACCTCGTGGATTTGGATGCATTTTGTTGATTATGGACAATTTTTTTTGTCATCATTTCAAATTTTCTGGCTGAAACTTATTTGAATGAGTCCACAAGGCTTGATGGAGGAAATTATGCAAATTGGAAATTCAAGGTATTAATAGTTTTAGAGGGAAATAATTTGTGGCCTATAGTGAGTGGGGCGGAGCCCAAACCCAGTGTTGCTGTAGCTATTCCTGATTGGGAAAAAGGGGAAACAAAAGCAAAGGCGTTGCTATGAATGTCAGTTAAGGACAACATCATTCCTCATATTAGTGATTGTAAACCATCCAAAGAAACATGGGATGTTCTCAAAAGATTGTATGAAACATCTAATACTGACCAGATTTTATTCTTGAAGACCAAACTTTTGTCAATTAAAATGGAGGCCAATGAAAGTATAAGCAATTTCATTTCCTATGTCAAAGAGCTAAGTGATAAGTTAGGAGACATTGGTGAAAAGGTGTCCAATACTGACTTGTTCACTATCACATTAAATGGCTTAGTGCAAGATTATCAAATTTTTGTTTCAAGTCTTTCAGTTAGAGAGAAGCCTCCTACTTTTGATGAATTGACAGGTATTATTCTACAAGAGGAAGAGAGGATGAAGAACATCAATTTGGGCTCAAATAGTTTAGATTTGGCATTGGTAGCCAAGGGTAACAACCATACAAAGGTAAGTCATGGGACAAAATAAAAGTAGGAAAGTTTCAAACAAAGCAGAAAGGTATAGCACAATCTAAATTTACAGTTCATGATAAGAGAAATGATGGTTGTTATTATTGTGGCAAACCTAGACATCATGCTAAAGATTGCTATAAAAGAAAATATAATGAGTCTAAACAGAGAAATAGAAGGCATAATGGGAATTTTTTGGACAAAGACATCTCAATCAATGATGGATTTAAAAATCTCAAATTGTTTGTTTTTGGTGCTGCATTGTCTGCTGAGACTAGTGATGTCAATACTTGGTTCATTGATTCTAGTGCATCACTCCATATTTCTTTTAATAAGGACTGGTTTGATGAATATCATGAGAACATTGATGGAACACGTGTTTATCTAGGAGATAATAGATCCCTTCAAGTTCAAGGATCTGGAGTAATAGGTGTGATGCTACCTAATGGAGAGAGAGACAAATCCATGATGTGATGTATGTTCCTGGTATAAAAAAGAATTTAGTATATGTTTCTACTATTGCTGATCAAGATCTAAAGGTGGAATTTATCAAATTAGAGTGTGTTGTTAAAGATATCCAGGGTCGCTACAATGTTGGTATGATTCAAAAACAAGTCTTTCACATCCATGTAATAGAGTTTTTTCACTAAATAATCAAATTGCACCAAAAAAATATTACTACAATGCTTGAGTTCAAATATTGCAATAAAATCATTGAAGATGATCAAGCACAAGTAAATTCGTGCATTATAAGCATCATCAAAGATGCATTGTTTGCAATTTTTCTCTTAACCATAATCCAATTATGATCCTTTCCCCATCGGTGTTGCATCCTTTAACATCCATGCAACTATTATACACGCATCCCTAAATATCCTAATAAATGACATAAGGCCTTTACATGGATTGGTATTGGAAATATCCCAAGAAGGAATGAAACATATTCAATATGTTTTCGCTAATGAGATGAGCTTGATAAGGCCTAAACTCCTATTGCAAACTAAAAATTGATTACATAAGGCAATTCTTGAAAATGTAGATTGATCATTCACACCACTTAATAATTCTTGTGGGCGACTTGGTTAACAAATCCAAATGATGGACAACCACTTATATGTAGGTGTAACTTTAGCAAGATCTTTATGGGAAACCTTCACTAATGTAATCAATTTAAAATAACCCTTTTTCAACCGACAGACTTGATTTCCTATTGCAAATATTAACAAATGCTTGAAACATATAACTAACAATAGAATGATGGGAGACCCTTTAGTCCAAGATTGAAAAACTCCTATTAGGAGAAGAATTTGAATTCTTTGATGCATCTATCTACCTATTTGCAAAAAATGTCATTACTTTAGATCATAAGAAGAGCATGGTCAAATCCTTGCATACGCCCCTTGACACATATTTATTGAATCCATGCCTTAAGCAGCTCCTCATTAAGAATATGATCATTAAATGAGAAACCAAATACTAATATGTATTGGTCAAAGAGTTTTATGTTCTCTTGTAATTTATTGTTCCAATTCTTTTTAGTTAATGGAGGACACTGCATTGACAAGCATATTCCATGTATCAAGGACCTCCGCTAGCAAATGTCATCACATTCATTATTTTTGTTGGTGCTTCTTGAGACCAAATCCATACACATTACGTATTAGTGCTCCCAATTATAAGGGAGGACAAGAAGCAAGTCACCTTTTGTTGGTGTTCCTTGGGACCAAACCCATACAAATTATGTATTAGTGCTCCTAATTATAAGGAAGTATAAGAACCAAGTCATCTTTAAAATGTCTCGAACATTAGCTGCACATAAATCCATGGTTTAACAATGACAAAGTCAATCGTCCACATGGGGTAGCTCAAGCGGCAAGGGCTGTGGAAATGAAGTCTCACCGAACCGGAAGTCTTGGGTTCAAATCTTGGGCTACCCTTCCCCCGTTGAGGGGTACTTAATGGACATGTAAATCGGAGAGTCCCACCCTAGCTTACAAAAAAAAAACAATGACAAAGTCAATCATTAACACTGAAAACATAAATCATTAGGGCTCAACCTTCATAATAATTTTTTCCACATCTTTAGTACGAGATCAAATCTGCTTAGCATTCTCAATCCATCATTATGAAAAATAATGTGTTTAGTGTATTCTCAATCCATCATTATAAAAAATAATGTGTTTAGTAGGAGTTCAAATCTGGTTAGTATTCTCAATCCATCATTATGAAAAATAATGTGTTTTGTTTGTATATGATGAATTTGGCAACTGAGATGGGCTTTTAGGAATATGACATGGAGTGGATTTCTCCACCTCACACATAAAAATAGTTGAAATTTAAACTAATTTTAGGAATATGACATGGAGTGGATTTCTCCACCTCACACATAAAAATAGTTGAAATTTAAACTAATGACATTACAAAATGTACCTTAACACATTACAAAATGTAACTTAACACCACACTTTATTGCAAGCGAGCTATACCTAAAAAGCATTGTGAAAAATTCCATTCCATGTTTTCCTTATTTCCTCCCGCGGGCCGCCAGATCACTTGGGACAGCTTTCATTTTCTTTCAAATCAATCATCTGGGTCTATATCTCACTTTAAACTATTTTTTATTCTATTCCTGTGTACTGGACGAAGATGTGTACTATACCATGTGATACGTGTCGTTCGTAGTAATATACGAAGTATAACCCAAGTAAAATTTGTTTTGTATCGAAAAGTTACGAATGTGACACATCATGAATCTTCCGCGTAAAGCTGGAAATAAGCCAACCTTATCAACATACAATCTTCTTTATACCTTCGTTGGGCATTGTTAGAACGCTTTTTCAAGGAAAGAAACAGTAGAGTCCAGAAGCAACTCCGAAACTAAGTAACTGGCCTGCTTGGACGTGTTTTGGGCAGGAGATTCCGTTTGGTTGTTTGAAGCTCTACCTTCTCAACAAACTCTCGCTGCAATACAATGGGTATCCAACTTCAATTTCAGCATATGTCCTCTTGCTTTGCTGGAGCAACCTCCGTGTCAAACAAGACCAGGGATTCTTCAGGCATGAGGGATTCTAAAGATAGTATCATGATATCTCATGACAGTCTTGAAGCAGCATCCCAAGAGAGTTGCCTCATGTCGGAGGGCAGCTCACAGTCTGAATACAGTATAAGGTCTGCTACAAGTCTGCAATCAGAACTTAGAATATCTTCTCAGCTAAACATTCAATCGCAGCCAAGTGCCTGTTCACATAGCAGTCTAGCTTCAATCCCCTCTCTTGGGATAATAGATCATAAGCCTCTAGGGACCAATCAGGGAAGCATGGTTTGTAGATGCGTTGCTACACTGAGAGGCCATGGTGGTTGCGTTTTTGCTCTCGCAATGGAGGGGAACCTCCTCTATAGCGGATCCTCTGGTAATAACATTCGGGTATGGAGAAATCCTGAATTTAGTGGGTCCTCTAAGTTTGGGCACGGAGATGGGGCTGTGAAGTGTATTCTGGTTTCTGGCGACAGGATATACAGCGCGCATCAAGATCATAGAATCAGAGTTTGGAAGCGCACTGGGAATATGCAGCCCGCGGCCGGCCATAAGCTGGTGGCCACCATGCCGACCCTCAAGGATTATGTAATCAACGCCATGCTTCCTGGCAAGTATGTTCAAGTGCGCAGGCACAAGAAGGCTCTCTGGATCGAACACGTGGATTCTATATCGGTTCTGTCGGTTGATAAAAATGGGTTTTTATACTCGGGTTCCTGGGACAGGACGGTGAAGATCTGGAGGCTTTCCGACTTGAAATGCGTTGAATCTTTCAGAGCGCATGACGATGCCATCAATGCGCTTGTGGTTTCGTCAGATGGTTTTGTTTACACAGGATCTGCAGATTCCAGAATCAAAATCTGGGCAAAGGCGTCCAGCGAGAGAAAACATTCTCTGGTTGCCACGCTTGAAAGGCACAAATCTGCTATAAATGCATTGGCTCTAAGCCCCAATGGCTCCATTCTCTACTCCGGAGCTTGTGATCGGTCCATGATTATCTGGAAAAGGGAGAGTAGCGCGCGGCATATGAGCGTGGCCGGAGCCTTGAGAGGCCACAAGCGCGCAGTTCTATGCTTGGTTAGTGTTGCAGAATTTTTATGCAGTGGATCTGCGGATAATACGATCAGAGTGTGGAAAAGAGTAGAGGGAAACGCGCATTACTGTTTGGCGGTCTTAGAAGGTCACATAGGGCCCGTTAAATCCATTGCAGCGTCTGTAGATGCGATGATGGGATGCCACGTGTACAGCGGGAGCGTGGATCATGAGATTAAGGTTTGGTGCGTTTCGGACGATCGTGAGGATGCGCACAATGATAGTCCCTTGAAAACTATAGAGGTATCTGAGAGTGATGATTCAGGTGCAAGTAAATATTGGGCGCTCTGTGCAAAAGAAATAATAGATGAGTAATAGGGGTAATTATAAGTGGAGGAAAGCGCCTTGGCCTACTGTTTTCCTCAAAGTCCTGAGATAGTTAAAGCGTGAGGAAAGCACTTGTTGCATGAGTTTTTCAGTATTTCATGATTGATCTTATACCGATGCTTCCAGTGTCTGCAGCATAGTCTGGATCTTTGGCATAGTTGTATGTATGTATGGTTTCCTGTGTTTTAATTACATTAAAGGATTCTGGCTCAATTTTCTTTCGGCAGGGTAAGATTTAGATTCCCATTAGCAAGATAAGGTTTAGATTTCCATTAGCGAAAGCTCTGTTTTAGGATTAATTTTTTTAAGTGTCCTTTCAAACTTGGATGGAATTATTATCAGTATATTTGAACATATAATAAATTAAAAATTAATTATTTAAATATATTTTATGTTTTATAAAATGATTAAGGAAATTTGAACACATTTTAGATTCAAAATTATTTATTTAAAAATATTATTTAATTTTTATAAATTCATTAAGAAATTTAAAAGCTTGATTAGATTTTATTTTGGAGATTTTATTTAAAAAACTAAAGGAATTGATATGTCAAGAAAATTTAACAAAATATTGAAAATAATTTATTTAAAATAAAAAGTAAAATAATAACTCAAATATTCCTTTAGGTCCTTTAAAAAATTATGACACAAAATCCATAAAAAAAAAAAAAATTGTTCTAATTTTTTATTTTATTTTATGTAGTCTTTTTTTATTTTTGTTTTTCAACATTATTAACTTCTACCAAATTAATAATTATTTTTATATATTCTGTTTTCATTTATTTTTATATTTTTTTCCAATGGCAATTTATTTATATTATTAAAAAAAGTATCTTTTGTTTTAATATATCCTTTCCGATCAACTAAAAAATTATATTAAAATAAGAAAAAAAATAATTCGTATATAAAAGTAAATATTGGGCTGTCTGAGCAAAATAAACAAGAGATGTAATGCGGTGGTTAAAGGTGGAGGAAAGCGCCTCGCCCAGCTGTTTTAAGTCCTCAAAGTTATGCGATATGAGATATTTAAAGCGTGAGGAAAGCACTATGCGTGGTTGCGTGCAAACCAGTTTTTCAGTATTTCATGATTGAACTTATACCAGTGCTCCCACTGTCTGCAGCACAGTCTGGATTCCTGTGTTTTAAATACATTAAAGGATTCTTGGTTTTTTTTCCGCAAAATCGACAAGAAAA
>APFE031471200.1:6892-32129 GCA_000404065.3 Pinus taeda | reverse complement strand
TGTGCAAATCACATGCATAACTATAGTCACAACTGACAGCTGTCTTGCCCTTTCACTCACCTCTAACACTTGTCTCCATTGAACTGTCCATGCACTGAGTTAACTGATGTATTCTTTAGTTGATTTATGATTTAATAATTAGTGAATTAATTCACACCACTAATCACTAGTGTATTTGTTAGTTAGACTAAATACAACTAGTTCAACTAAGTCAAACTGAACACAACTCCTGATCCAACTCCACATAACTCAATCACTGAAGTCCTCCATGCAATAGCTCAAGTAACCCATAAGAACCACGTATTTCCTTCTGGCAATTGCATGTGCCACATCCATAGCTCGAATGGAAGTGCTCCAAGAGAATAAGATAATGTTTATAGTCCAAATATTATTAAGAGCTAATAATAGACTCCGCCCATATGTCTAAAAATAGAGGTCCATCTATTTTTACCAACATGACCAATCATCCACAAATAGCATCCTGCAACTCATAGAACATGATCCATATCTCTAAAAATAGACTTTGTGCCAAAAATACCCTGTGGGACCACTTAGTGAAGGCGACGTCTTTTCACTAAGCTCCATCATCTTGTTGCATTTTCAACAGTCTGAACAAATTTTTGCAGTAAGTGGGAATTGTATGTTACATGTTTTCCTGCTACTTGACAAATAGCACACCATAGCGCAGACACTATACTTGGTCCTGCTGGGGCTTCGTAGCTCAGAGGCATGGGCCCTCCTCCTGCCATATAATTCATGAAAACAGGGCAACGATCCTTATCATGCCCCTGGTTCTTACACTTGAGGCACCAAACTTCTTCGCACACCTCTAGCCGAGCTGCTTTCTTCTTTTTCAAGCTCTGAAACTCCAAGCAGAGGTTTTGCAATTCCGCATGAATCTCTTGAACTCCCAACGTCGCATCCTCATTAGGTGTCTCATGTAATCCCATTGCAATCTCCAACGCTTCCACCTGAGTCCCTATCTTTTGTTGTGACAAAGAAATCCTTAAGTGAGGCAGGAGCGTGACTATAAACCAATCGTGGTGGTCACTGTCTGTGAGATTCATATTGGCTTCGCAGATTCCTCACTTCAGCCTCTAATCCAGCTCCCAAGGCGTTTCGCCAATCCTCATCGCAATTTCCTTGAATCCCACTACTGATTTTGTTTCAGACTTAGGCCTTCTAAATTCCTTGTTCAGTGAAATTTGAGTGTCTGATAATGATGACAATGTATTATTAATGCAGTACTTAATGTACCATGTTAATGCGCGATCTTGTAGAGTAGTGACCAACTACACTTTCTTCATATGGTCATCTGTAATATTCTGTGTTGTCCACATGGACTTCGCAACAAACCAAAACTAGTCCAGATCCTCATTTCCCAAGCCCTTGAAAATGGGCAACTTCATCATACTCGACATTTTGAATGGTGGCAGAGGTGATGGTGGTGTGGGTGAAGGTGTATGTTGTGGAGGTGAAGGCAGAGATGGTGTGGGTGGATGAGGTATTCATGGAAAACCCTGCCTTATCAACTGTACATCGCTTAGCATTGAGGCATGTACTTCTCCCTCATCATCTCTCGAAGGAGGTTCTATTAATGGGTTATATTCAGGACCTCCTCTTTCTTGGTTTCTAAAGATTTGTCCACTTTGCATAGATCCAAACATCAAGGCAGTGGCATAATCCACTTTTCACACAAGAGCATTTTAATCCAAGTATTCAAATATCTCAAATACTTACCTCACGGTCCCTTGAAGAAGCGTCGCTCGGCTTCACTGTAGCTAACTGAGGTATCGGCCATGAATTCTGTCACAAATCCTCCTATGAAATGATCAAGCCAGTGATCGACAACGCGTGTGATCTTATCTTCTGAAGCTTCCAATCTTCGCACTAGCTTGGGTCCACATTATTGGATCGTCAAGACTCCAACTTCCTTGGCCATCTGCTAATTTAGCAATCCACTCATATAGTTCGATTGGGAAGGTGCGGAAGAAGATCTCGTGTATTTCTGTGTATAGGTATCTGTAAAACCATTTATCTTTCGTCAGGCATGAATTTATGTTTTCTTGTGCCATGAATTCATGGATCTTTCTATCCAACCACTTCTCAATTTCTTTCTTTGTTGGATTCCAGTGATGCAACATCACACATCTCTTTATGAAGATCCCAGTCCCGGCAATGGAACCATTTGTTGGCTTAGTGGATCCTGACCCAGGTTCAGAGTTAGTTGCGCCAAACAAATCCCTACACTACTGGCCCTTTCAGCATCAATCCGTGGAATGCGGATTGAAGTATCACTCGAAGCAGTATGGGGGGATGTTGGAACCAAGTTTCTGCACCTAGAGATCAGTGTAATGTTGTTTTATGCCCTAAATCTGCCTTCGCACAGATTGATAAGCCTTTTATGGCTTATTGATAGAATTCCCTTTAATCCGCTTCTATACCTCCGCGGACGTTTACGATTGTCTATCGTGGACCCTGAATAGGCGAGTCATCAATTGTGTTCATATAATAGTATAAATCGTGTAAAGTTGTGCATCAATACATCATTATTTCATAAAACCATCATTCATCACAGTATAAACACATTCATATAAGTAGACAAAATGATGGAATTTCTATTATAATCTCTTTATTAATGCTCAGTTCTACTTACAAACTCGAGACTTCCCTGCGCACTCAGCTGCAGGAGTCCACGCACTCAACTGTGGACTCTACTCTATGCCTCTGCGCACATAGCTACAGATCCTTCCTTCTACTCTAGTACTTCTACGATCTTCTCTCTATTGACCCATTACATTCTTCTTCATCATCTATTACTTACCTTAGACCCTCTAAGACACACCTATTTATACAATCCCATGGTCCATGGACCATGGGTAGATCTTCAAAAGCCGACTCATATTAAATAAAATAAGGGTAACACCCTTTATGACACTTTAACTATCTATGCGCTCTGTGACCGCAATTTGCGGAGACTTTACATTATACACATTAAAACTTGGGCTCCGTGACCTCATTCGATGATATAGCCTTTATATGAAGCATCTTTAAATATATATCCCTAAGCCTCTTTGGAACCCTCTAGATCTTAGGGGTTTTGAACCTCTTAGACTTCGGAATTTAATTTTTCTTTTTAATCTTCTTTTTAGAATTTTAAACCCCTTCTTGGGTTTAAAACCCCTTCTCTTAGGTCCTTTGCCCACAAACCCATTTGGTACTAAACTCACATAGACCCCCCCATAGGTGTTACACAGTATTTTTTCACCGTCCCTGTTACCATTTCTCCCGTACATTGGAGGACCTATTCTGGGACCTGTGAGAAGTGACATAACTTGAAAACACCTGCATTGTATCCCTTAAAGTATGTACTCCATATGCCCTGAAGACACCTTCTACAAAATACCCAAAAATATAGCCCTTTCTCCATTGGCGTTGTTCCACAATGTATCACTTGCACCAATGGTGGAAATCCTCCAAAGAGGGTGCGCCAGTTGGTGCTCTGTCTCATATTCGCAATAGCACCAACCCAGTTGGGTAAAGTTTTTAACAAACAAACTTCCGAAGGTTCCTTCTAGCTTATCCATGAACTGATTCCAGTTTGAGTTAGTTCAGTTGGGCTTCGAATCTCCCAAGGAGGGGAGTAGTTCTCCACCTCTCATGGAAGCTTCCTAATGATAAGGACAATCCCATGAATCAAGTGGATGGTCTTATCTACTCCTCCTACCTCTATATAAGCTTGTCCCTTTGCCTTTGACAAAGCTAGTTAGTAATTCTATTTTTCAAGCTCCCAAAATCTAGAGTCCCAAATCTGTTGAGTATTGCTAAGCTCGTGTTGCAAAGTGGCTTGTCATCCATGAGGCTAAATCTTTAGGGAGGATCATGTCAAGTTAACAAGGAGAGAGAGGCTTGTTCCCATCCCTACAAGCTTTGCAGGAATGTTGTTTCTGGTTCACTCCAGCCAAAGGAGGATTTGACGTCAAAACTTGGTTGTATTCTCTTTTGTTTATCAATAATAATAGACGACTATCATTATGGTTCCACTCATGTGTCTTTATTATGATGTTTGAGTTGTATCCTTTCTAACTGATGCATAGTTGCATTTCTTGGATTTTATGCTTGTATTTGTCTTTTTCTTTGCATATGCAGGTGTTTATTCACGAGGATCGTGAAGATTGTGACCAATTGAAGCGAAAGAACGGAAGCGATGAATCTTCTACGAATACTAGCGTTGGATTCGAGGTAGGCTCTCATCGTCGACCTTTACATTGCAATTAGAAACCTGCATGTTAGCGTTGTTTGATTTTTGCTAGACACCATTTAGGCTAGTGGGATCACCTCTGTCCGCAAAGGGGATTTACCTGTACAACAAGTTGGCGACTCCGCTAGGGAGTTGGCTTTTGCCTTGTTTGTTTATCTTGTCTTGTTGTTTGATTTGTAAACTATTAGACGGAGCTTGAAGTCTGGTCAGATAGCCTTCAAAACACTATTGCTTTGCATTAGCGAAGTAGATCAACGCTACTTAAATCCATCTCCGGTTTTCTTTGCAAACTGAACAACTTGGGACTAGCCTTCTTCCTTGATTGTTTCCTTGGTTTCTCCCGCTTGTTTTGCTTTCTGGGTTGGATACTTGTGTTGTTTTGCCTCTTGAGAGTACTTAGGTGTTGCTGGTTTAGCATTGGCTCTTTTGTTTTTTATTTTTCCATAGAAAACTCGACTGGCGCTAGTTTATAGCGTGACAGTCGCGTCGATTGGCGCATGTTGCACACTTACAACCCGCGCCAATTCCTGAAAGGCGCTAGTTGCAGCCAACAGTCGCACCAGGCTTGTAAACTTTTGAAGTTTGCTTGGTTCTCAACTTTTTGAGCTTTGGTTTTGTCCTAAGTACCTTTATTAGACTACGAGAGTGTCTTGGAGTGTGATTTGACTGGTTTCGATCGCTACCCTTTGGGTGTTTGCTTTTTTCTACCGATTTCACATTTCTAGCCCTAGGGCATCTAGTGGCCTTGTGAATCGAGCCTTCCTAAGGTGTTTTGATCTTTCCGTTGTCCAGTCGACTCTCTTGTTTCCTCCCTTACACTTGTTTGGTAGTTCTGAATCATTTCGTTGCATTATTTAGGTGATTTGCTTTGTCTTCACTTGAATTCCACTTCGTCTCACTTTGACCCCAAATCACATGGCTCATTGTTGTCTTTGGGACCTTTTTGATTCTTTGGAGGTTTGATTTGTGTTTTGAGGAACTGAACGTGTGTGTATTGGTTAGAACTTGTTTGTATTATTTCTCAAAAGTTCTTTAGTGCATTTTTCCATTATTGAAAAATAAAATCTCTTTTTCTTTGAATCAGTTAATGAAAGTAAGGACTTTTCATTTCGATTAGCAAATTAGTGATGTTAAAGAAAAGTTTATTGATTTGCATTAGCTGCATTAGGGAAACTCTTTGTTGTTTGTGATCGTTTCGTTTGCATGAAAGCTCTCTAACTCTCTTGTAATTAGCATTCATCGAATGGAATGACATGTTTTGGCATATAGATTGCATTTAGGGATTTTGAGAAATTACATACGGTAGGACCTGAAAACTGAAACTTAACTCAAGATCAACTTTAAAATAAATCGAATAAACTTTAAAATGCATTGGAACATAATGCTCACATTCTAGAGGTCTAGGCTAGAGACGTGCTCCGGCGTAGTTAAACCTAGTCACTTTTGTTTTCACATTAAGGTTGGGTGGTTCCTCCTTGTGTGACTCAACTTTGGTCTAGTACGGACTTGTGCTCCCACGTATCGTCGCGTATATATGGGGAGACTCCACTAGGTTATCATCCTTGATCCATAGGAAGCCGTGTCTGCCGCCTTACAGCCCGTAACGCACCAAACACAGCATTCGGGAAGATTGACTACCGTACAGAAATCCTTGCCTTTTATGATTGCTAAGGTGTATATGCGTTTTTTACGGATTTCTGGTAACCCCTGCCTAAGTTTTCCAGAGTAGTCACTTTTTGACTCTTTTCGGACTCCTTAAAAGAAAGGCTCACTTGAGCATGTCACTTCAGCTCACTAATATTCGAAGGCACTAGAGTCATCTTTGTCCTTTTCTTGACTCTTAAAACATGAAAAGGTCAAGTTGTGTCCTAATGTCTTAAAAATTTATTCGACCATGATTACATTTACCTTGTTAGATCTTGTTTGGGTTAGTGTTGATTAGGGTCTTTTATCGTTAGCTTGTCTAGGTTTCTTTGTTGAATTCGATCATCTTGGCGGATCCATCAATCCCGTCTGTCATCCCGAGTGACCAAGGGTCTCCCTCTTCTGCTGCTTCTGAGACACCGGTTTGTGGTGACACTCTCCCTATTATTCCAAGTGTCCAACCGTTGAAATATCGTGCTCCAGAGGATGAGCTTTATGACTTGTTTTGGAACCCTGTTTGGGAGCCTTCCGAAGAGGATTATCCCTCTACTCCTACTGGTGTTTCGACCCCGATGGCTTCTTCTGATATGGAAGACACATCTCCTGTATCGAGTGGAACACCTGTTATGTCAAGTATTGAGACCCCTATCTCGGCCACATCCCCAGTCATATCTACGCACTACACTGTTACACCTCTTGGTATTACAGTGCCTGCGCGCTTGTTGAAGCCCCGAAAATCGGGTCGACAACAAGGGGGATAACCGCTCGTTCCAGACCTTGGTTGGAAGCTCCTTATCCATTTGGTATAGCGGGTCCAACTGGGGATAATGGGACCAGTTTCCCAATCTAAGGGTGTGTGTGTGTGTGTAGAATTAGATGTGGCTGATCTAAAAGTTCCTATCTAAACTACTTTAAGCTAACTATATGCTATTGTAATCTAATGAAAACAGCACATCTAATCGATGCCAACCCGGGATGTAATTCTTCTATTATGCGATCTAAAGAGATTTCAAATAATAACTGGTAATAAAGATCATTCAACGATTATAAGAAAGGAAATCAATTAAGATGAACCACTTTGAATAAAAAGTTAGGCAAGACAGTTGTGAATAGCATATCGTATAATAAGTTATTCACATATTAAACATAGATAAATGGCTCCACTGTACAAAAGTGCCAAATGGTAACACAAACATTCATGTAATAACATATAAACAACTAAAAACTGTATATTGCTTTAAGAATATAAGCAGAAATGGTCAAGAGATAAAAGTACCATTTATGACTGGTCCTACTCATAAGCTTTAAGAAACAATGATTTATCTCTCCTTGTTCTAATATCTACTAAGAGTACAGAAGTGCAACATCAGTAGCAGACATCAAATGAAAACATCAATAAATCTTGATCCTTTCATTCATCAAAACCTCCTCCGAGGGTGCAAAAGTGCATGTTCTGAGGCTAAGTTTTTGACAAATTTTTGGACCCTTCTCTAAATGCATGAGAAGGGTTTAAATACTGCTAACTAAATAACTTAATTACATAATTTTAGGATACGGTTTAAATGACCGCCCTTTTTCTAAGCAAGCTTATTTCTAAAAAATTGAATCTAATTCCTAACTATTTCTACTTTTGCTCCTTAATGTTGTAAACATTCAACATTTGCCTGGGAAGAGTCGGCTGGTTGCCTTCCGCTTTTGTTTGAGTTAAGAAAACAGAAATGGCAAGCGCTAGCACCATCTTTTAGTAAACTAGAAGATATTTTGGGAATCATCCTCTGGCTGGTGAATTAACTACGTATATACTTGATAATGACCAAAATTTCCCTCAAATTTCTTCTGCCTTTGCTATCTTGATTTCCGGACTTGCGAATGACTAAGCAAGTTAGGGACCTTGCTTTCTGAACAATTTTTAGCGCATCGAAAACTGCCTCCGTTCTTTGATCCGGGCATTTATGGTGCATTTTTCGCCTTTAGCGCCTTTTCCTTTGCCGGGTATAAGCTTCAGGATTTTTGTAAACATGCTGCTTTTGTGAGCTTTTGACCCTGAGTGTTGAGTCGACTACTGATGTCAGCATCTATTCAGAAATACTCTGGAATCTGTGGTTCCGTTGCATGCGGTATCCGTTTATGAGGGCATCTCTTCTCTATCTCCTAGCGTTGACGCTTTCCCTTTTTCTTTAGATGTTTCCTGTTTTTCATTCCTGCAGTTCACACAAAGGAAAAGAGTAAGGACAATAAATATTGACGCAAAAAATCTAAGCTCTACGAATGTATAAGATAATGCCACCCATTGTGAACTGACTCTTCGACAAACACAAAACTGTTTTTCATTAATACTTTGGCGTACATTCATTAATTTTCTTTAAGGTGCGCATCCAATTTTTTGGTTTACTGATAGCTTTTCTTGAATGTTGAGCCGAGGAAAATTTGCAATGGGCGATTTCTGCAACTTGCATTACGTTATCGCACTTCATCAAGATTGTGATATCGTAGATCGCAGATCGCAGATTGTAGCATCGCAGCATCGTAGCATTGTGTTTATCACAAGATCGCAAATCGTGTTAAATCATTGTGTGTTGTTTATGCGATGTTGTGACATGCGATGTCGCATATTGGTCATCAGAGATTTCTTAAGATATTCATTTATGGGCGCTTCTTAATGTATGCAATGCGATGAATTTCGTGTCGCTTTTTCGCAGTTTTTATTGTGCTCATAAAGAAATGTTCTACTCTTTTTTCGCGACGCGATACATTTTTAAGGAGTTTAATACAAAAAAAAAAAAAAAAAAATGATTTTTTTACTAAGGGTCCCCACTTGTTTTATGTTATTGCTAATACTAAAGAAGTAGGGGGGTTGTTGGTGACCACAAAAATGGCGATTCACTTGGAAGAACCAGTTATCTCTGCTTTTCTTATTGAATCTTAACTTCCAAAACAGAAAAATTTTCATAAATCTAAATTTTGTTATGGACAGATGGAGTACATTATGCCTTATCCTATCAATGAAATTTTGTTTCAACCTCTTTTTATTCTAATTTGTTTGCTTCCTCAAGCTTGTCCTTGTATTTACATCAACCATTACTTAGTCTTGTAAAGATAAAATAAAGTTTTCTCTGTGTGCCAGTTTTTAAAATATGCTCGTCTGTCGTAGGTAGAGCCTCTGCTACCAGCAGGTGTCCATAGCCTCAACAGGGTTACCTGTTACCCAGCAATGATCCTTTATCCTGGTTAAGGTGATCTACAACTTTCAAAGAAAAACCCACATTGACACTTTTTCTTTGATTTTCTTTTTTTTATTCTTAAAGAACAATGTCTTGGTTTGGTAACCAAATTATGACACAGTCATTCACTTGATTTACACTCTTGTTGAACAAGCTGGCTCATGATGAGACCCCTTGTCTTTTGATTTTAACAATCTTGAGTCATTGCCATGTTTTGATGGACAATATTGGCAAAGTCAGTAAGTTATAATATCTATGATCATGATAGGCCGGCTCGTGATGAGACCTCTTATTCTTTAAGATATAGTGTTTCTTGGATTGTTCCTCTGAATGCTGCGTTTTTTCTTTAATCAGGGAGGAAGTCAATGTTTTCCTTAAGAAAGCTCTGGACGACAATAATAGAGTTTGAAAACAGTTGTTTTACAGAGAATCTTTATTTTGTTATTGATACCTTTCGTTGTGCTGATATAAAACAATTTCTTTGCTAAAGGTTGCTTTCATCAAAATTTTTTGAAGTTGAAACTAGTATCATATCTAGGCTAAAGTTTTTAACTGTATCTGTCAATAATAAAGATCAGATTCTAAAAAGAAATTTTTCCATTTATACAAGCGGAAAGCTCAAAATCTTAAAGAGAATTGGTGTCTTTTCCGTGAATACCTATAGTAACCATTTACAACTGTTTTTATTTATAAAAAAAGAAAAGAAAAACTATTCTACAAAATAGAAGAATAATCTTCTATGGAAAATATATTTTAAGGATTTGTCCATTAACAGGAAAATGATCCCTTCTACCTGCTAAATCCTGTAAGACAAACGTTGATGGACCTATGACTTCAACAATCTGAAAAGGACCAAGCCACATCTTTTGAAATTTCGTATGTTTGCCTTTTTCTTCATGTGCCTTATCCCATTTAAAAACTAAATCTCCCATTTGAAAAAAATTTCTGGTCATTATGCTTGAATCAAAAGAGGATTTTATTAGTGCTTGATGATGAGCATGGGATTTCTTAGCTTGTTCTCGTTGTTCTTCTAATTTAATTATTTCCATTTGTCTTAGTTGTATGGAGGAAGTAGGTAGTTCATCAATGTATTGTATTAAAGACAAGGAGGGAATGACTAAGTGAGTTGGAAGAACCACTTCTTTCCCATAAACTAAATTAAAGGGAGAAGTGTCGATCGAAGATTTTTTCGTTATTCTATTTGCCCATAAAGCATTTACCAAAGATTTATGCCAATTCTTTTGGTTCTGGTCAACTGTTACTTTAATAATCCTCATTAGGTTTTTATTTGTTGACTCAGCTAATCCATTACCTTGTGGATAGTAATTGGCCAAATATTTTAGTTTGAACCCTCTTTTAAGTGAAAATTCAGTCATTGCATTTCCAGAAAAGTATGATGCATTATCAAAAATTAAAGCCGATGGAAATCCAAACCTAGTGATTATAAATTGATCTATGAATTCAATAATATTTTCAGAATTGGCTATCTTGAGAGGAACTGCTTCTACCCATTTAGTAAAATAATATGTTGCCTTGAGGATGTATCTATGCTGCTTAGAAGAGTGAGGAATGATTTCACCTATTATGTCCAAGCCCCACTGAGTGAACGGTTGCTCAATGTTTACCGGCTGTAGTGGCAGGGACGGTTTCTTTTGTCTTCCAGTAGTAGTTTGGCAGACTTGACATTTCCTCACGTAACTATGTGAGTCTTTGAACAGCGTAGGCCAGTAATATCCTGCACATAATATTTTATGTGCAGTAGAGTCTCCAGCATAGTGTCCGCCTGCTGGTCTGTGGAGTTCCTGCAAAAAAATTTTGGCTTCAGTTTTTTCAAGACATCTAAGAAGAACATAATCATAATTCTTTCTAAAAAGAATATCATTTATGAGCTGATATTGTTTAGCTTTCAACCTCAGAGTTCTTTTCTTAGTGTGATCCAGGTGTGATGGAGCATACCCATTCTTAAGATAATAAATGATGTCAGCGTACAATGATTCTGCATCGTTTAGGCTTACCTCACACATTTGTACCTCTTCAGATGAATTTTCAGAAATTTGCGATGCTCCAGCCAACATTTTGCAGAAGCCTTGACCTCTTAAAATGTTTGCTGGTTTGATTTCAAGGTCGTATTCCTGTAAAGCAGTGATCCAATTGCGCCTTTTCTCACCCACATCCTTCTGTACTAGAAGATTTCTTACCGCTGGAAACGGTACTATGATCTTAGTAAGGGTTTTAAGTAAGAAAGGTCTGAAATATTTGATTGCTTCGAAAATAGCATAGGCCTTTTTCTCCACGTTTGGATAATTGAGTTCAGCACCTTGTAAATTTGAGCTAAAAAACGCAATTGGGGCTTCCACTTTTTCTTGATTTTCTTGAATTAGAATCGCGGCCTATGATTTCTCTGAGGAAAATGTGTATAAAATAAAAGATTCTAAAAATTTCGGGGTTGCTAAAGATGGAGCATTAATAATAGCTTGTTTGATCAGGTTGAATGCTTCATGTTCATCTTGACCCCATTTAAAATTTGAATTCTTTTTAGTCATGTTTTGCAAAGGAGACACAATTTGTGAAAAATCTGGGACAAATCTCTTTACAAAATTGATTTGACCAAAGAAAGATTGCATGGCCTTTTTATTATGAGGTAGGGATATTTCAGAAATTTCTTTGATTCTATCAGGATCAATGTGAATACTGGATTTTGACACTATGAATCCTAGAAGTTTTCCTTCACTTAATGCGAAAAAAGATTTCTTTGGGTTAAGTGAAACTCCATACCTTAAACATCGTTGAAAGATTTGTTTTAAGTCTTTGAGATGGTCGCTTCACTTCTTGGAGTACACTGTTATATCATCCAAATAAATTAGTACAGATTTATTGACTAAACCTTTGAATGTGATGTCCATGGCTCTCTGAAATGTAGCGCCAGCATTAATCAAACCAAATGGCATATTTCGATATGCGTATGTGCCCCATTTAGTTCTAAATGTGGTTTTCAACTGATCATCGGGACGTACCAGCACTTGATTATATCCTGAAAATCCATCCAAGAAAGTCATCAGTTCTAAGCCTGCTACTGCTTGTAGTATTTGTTCCATAGGTGGAAGAGGAAAATTGTCTTTTTGACAGGCTTTGTTAAGATTCCCGAAAATCGATACAGATCTAATATCTCCATTTTCTTTCTAACGGGTACCATATTGGAGACCCATTTGGAATGTCTGACGAGGAAAAATTATTCTGGCTTTTAATAACTTATTTAGCTCAGTTTTTATCTGATTTTCTAAATTGGGGTGGATCTTTCTCAGTTTCTGTTGGACAGGTTTTTCGTTATTGATCATAGGAATAGTATGCTAAATGATAGAAGTGTCGTATGTCTTCAGTTCATCATCATTCCAGGAAAAAACATTTTTATGTTGTCTCAAAAGACGAATATACGCTAGTTTTTCTTCAGGGGCTAGGCCGAGGCCTAGGTTAATGTTTTGTGGTTTATCATTGGTTCCTAGGTTTACTAATTCGTAGTTCAAAGTTGGACTGTAGAGCTTTGAATTGGTATACCTTTTAAACCAATTTTTCAAATCGTATAAGTCTTCTAACTTAACCACCGATTTAGGTATAGCATTATCAGTGCTATTTTGTTGTATTTGTCGATCATGATGGTCTTCATCAATTATTTGATTGGATTAGGATCCTTCAGAAGTGAGGAAATTTACAATATCAGGATCGTCATTGAATACTCTCCAATTTGTAATGTTGTCTAAAGATTAATTCTATTGAGAATCTATCTGGACTAAAATCTTCGGAGGGAATAAGCTTAGAGGCTACGTTAGCCAAAAGGTCTGCACTTGCGTTTTGGAGTCTCGGGATTGAAGAAATATTAAATGCTATGAAATGCTCAGTCAGATCTTGTACTAAAGATTGATAGTGTTTTAAATGACCTGATAAGCAATGTATAGTGTTACGTACCTGTTTGACGACAATCTCAAAGTCTCTGAAGACTTGAAGATACTTGACGTTCAACCTGATTGCTTTGTATAGGCCTTGCACCAAGGCCTCGTATTATGTTGTATTGTTTGTGCAATCGAATTCAAGTCTGCATGTAAGCATGGTCTTATTTCCTTTTGGACTAATCAGAACGCATCCTGCTCCTGCTCCTTCCTTAGATTTAGAGCCATCAAAATATAATTTCCAAAACAAAGATGTATTTACAGGTTTATCTAAAAAATTAACACACTTTGAACTATCAGTTTGGGAAAAATTTTCGACTTGGGGCAAAACTGAATTTTCTAAGTAGGGTGATGTGTGAGCATTGAAATTACCTAGAAAAGAATCTACCGAGTAATTGCCTATGATACTACTGTTATACGCTATTGTTTCATTTTCTCCTTCTAATTCCGTTAGTATGTACTTCTGGTGTAACTCTCGTTCAACCTTTATTTGATTTGGTTTACCATTGTAGGGTAACCACATGTGCGACCAGTCGGTTGCGAAGTATCCATGTAGTTTTTCGGACCAATCTCTGCTAAGAATTAGGCCATAGAATTCTGGAATATCAGCCACTAGAATGTCAATAACTTGACATATCTTTGGGTTGGATGACAATCTTATGGTTACTTGATTAAGTTCACCAATCACTTCGACTTGAGATCGATCAAGTTGAACTATGCGCACTGTGGATTTTTATGGTTGAACATTTAAATTGGCACATATTGATCTGGGTAAAATATTCGATGAAGCACCGGAATCTACCAAACAATTGTGCACATTTTTGTTGAAAATTTCATAAGTGAGAAGAAACGGGGGAGTGTGAGATCTTGATCTTCCTCCAATTAAGGCGATGTCGTTTGGATCAATCTTATTAATCGTGCTAGTTGGAGGTCCTCCCATGTTGTGGGAAGCTTGAGAGAGTACAGCGGTAGGCAAAGATGAAATAGGCACGGCATGTATTTCTTTCATCATTATCTTCTGTTGATGTTTCAATTTGCTCAATTCGTAAAGGGTAATATTAGCCCTAGTCTTTTTCATGTCATCAATGATATTGTACTCCATTTCATCCGACACTATCAATGTTTTTGATGGAGTTGTTTGATCTACTTGGACTGGGCTAGATTGAGTCGCTTTAGTGGTCGTTTTCTTTGTTGCAACTTTATCTTTTGTTGCAGGACTTGTGCTCTTCTGCTTAGAGGTAGTTTGGGGAGGATCAAGCTGATTTTTGCTTCGTGTGCTAACTGGAAATACTTCTTGATATTCTTTTTGTGGGAGGATGAAATCCCACATTCCTTGTAATTCCACAACTTCTTCGTCATTAGTCTGCCCTTCAGTGGCACTTTCTTCTTCTTCCTCTTCCTCGGATTCAGCATTTGAAATGGCATTGGGTGGTTTTGCATCCGTTGAAAGACCTCTTTTAAAAGATCTGTAGGGATTTTTTGAAGAAGCTTCTACTACTTGTTTTTTTATGTCAACCACCTCATTAGACATGGTCTTTAAAACTTTCTGCAATCCTTCCAAATCGAAAGGGTCTTTTGATTGTTTCTTTTTGGATTCTTCTTTGAAGGTGACTTTTTTAGATTTGCGTTCCTCTACCGCGGATCTCTTTTCCAGGGCTATTACGCGTTTCTCTATTGTTATCGCTTCTGTCATGTTTTCAACTAAGGTTGTTTTATTTGCTCTATCCACGAAGATTGCTGTGTTTGATGGTAAAGAAGTAATATACCATTCACATCGTACTTCTTCGCTGGGTTGGGAAGTAGTGGGAATTTTGTTGAGAATTTTATTGAACTGTAAATTGAAATCTTTGATAGGCTTTTTAGCTTCGGCTTTAAGATTGGATAGGTCATTGATTAACGTTGTCGTTGATCTGTCATCACCAAACTTGGTAAGGAATTGATTCTGGAAGATATCCCAACTTGTGTAGACCTGGAGGGTAGTGAAAAGTACCATGACCCGGCTGTCCCTTGCAGTGTATAGGGAAAAAGCCGAACAACAACGTCTTCATTAGTAACTCCGTTGAGATTGATAGAAAGCATGAAATTGTTTATGTGTTCTTCTGCTAGCATGCCTGCTTTCTGGATTGAATTGGGCAACCATTTCTCAAGATGTGTCGGTATTGGACTCAAGGGCGCAGGCATTAAAACTGCTCCAGGGTTGTTCCATGGAGACTGGGCCATCGTTGAGCTGCTAGTAGAGGAAAGTGCAAAAGATGATCCCTGTGGCTGGGAAGATGAGGATACTATGATCGTAGATGATTGAAGAGGAGTTGTGGGAGTTCCGGTAGACGGATGGATGATGGTTTGGAATGGAGGTGTGGGTGGTTAACTTCGCGGTGGGGTAGTTGAAATGGATGATGTAGACGAAAGAATCTCAGTGTCAGACTCTTGCGGTAATTTCCTTGCTCTTTTCCTGGTGAGAAGAGGCAATTCAGTTGGCTGAATGCCAAATTTTTCACTCTTTAACCTGGTTAGGGGTTGAGCAGGATTGTACTGCGAAGTCACACTGCTTTGAGATTTATCAGACCTCTGAGGAGAAACGAAAAATCCCTGAATTTTTTGAATCAGAGATTCAACTTCAGGAGGTTCAATGGTAGATTGGTCTGAAATATTAGGGTGTGTAGCAGTGGTTGATACTCGAGCAACTTCTGACTCTGGATTTAAACGTACTGGGGAAGTTGGGGGAGATGATGAGGGCAATTTACTCTCAGAATGGTATTTAGATTTTGATTTAGGTGCCATTCATTGTTTAGGCCCTCCTTCTAGCGCCAAATATGTTGAAGCCCCGAAAATCGGGTCAACAACAAGGGGGATAACCGCCCGGTCCAAACCTTGGTTGGCAGCTCCTTATCCGTTTGGTATAGCGGGTCCAACTGGGGATAATGGGACCAGTTTCCCAATCTAAGGGTGTGTGTGTGTGCAGAATCAGATGTGGCTGATCTAAAAGTTCCTATCTAAACTACTTTAAGCTAACTCTATGCTATTGTAATCTAATGAAAACAGCACATCTAATCTATGCTAACCCGGGATGTAATTCTTCTATTATGTGATCTAAAGAGATCTCAAATAATAACTGGTAATAAAGATCATTCAGCGATTATAAGAAAGGAAGTCAATTAAGATGAACCACTTTGCATAAAAAGTTAGGCAAAATAGTTGTGAACAACATATCGCATAATAAGTTATTCACGTATTAAACATAAATAAATGGCTCCACTGTACAAAAGTGCCAAATGGTAACACAAACATTCATGTAATAACATATAAACAACTAAAAACTGTATATTGCTTTAAGAATATAAGAAGAAATGGTCAAGAGATAAAAGTACCATTTATGATTGGTCCTACTCATAAGCTTCAAGCAACAATGATTTATCTCTCCTTGTTCTAATATCTACTAAGAGTACAGAAGTGCAACATCAGTAGCAGACATCAAATGCAAACATCAATAAATCTTGATCCTTTCATTCATCAAAACCTCCTCTGAGGGTGCAAAAGTGCATGTTCTGAGGATAAGTTTTTGACAAATTTTTGGACCCTTCTCTAAATGCATGAGAAGGGTTTAAATACTGCTAAGTAAATAACTTAATTACATAATTTTAGGATACGGTTTAAATGACCGCCCTTTTTCTAAGCAAACTTATTTCTAAAAAATCGAATCTAATTCCTAACTATTTCTGCTTTTGCTCCTTAATGTTGTAAACATTCAACATTTGTCTGTGAAGAGTCGGTTGGTTGCCTTCCGCTTTTGTTTGAGTTAAGCAAACAGAAATGGCAAGCGCTGGCACCATATTTTAGTAAACTAGAAGATATTTTTGGGAATCATCCTCTGGCTAGGTGAATTAACTGCGTATATACTTGGTAATGACCAAAATTTCCCTCAAAATGCTTATGCCTTTGCTATCTTGATTTCCGGACTTGCGAATGACTAAGCAAGTTAGGGACCTTGCTTTCTAAACAATTTTCTTAGTGCATCGAAAACTGCCTCTGTTCTTTGATCTGAGCCTTTCTGGTGCATTTTTCGCCTTTAGCGCCTTTTCCTTTACCGGGTATAAGCTTCAGGATTTTCGTAAACATGTTGTTTTTGTGAGCTTTTGACCCTGAGTTTTGAGTCGGCTACTGATGTCAGCATCTGTTCAGAAATACTCTGGAATCTGTGGTTCCGTTGCATGCGGTATCCATTTATGAGGGCATCTCTTCTTTGTCTCCTAGCGTTGACGCTTTCCCTTTTTCTTTAGATGTTTCCTATTTTTCATTCCTGCAGTTCACGCAAAGGAAAAGAGTAATGACAATAAATATTGACGTGAAATCTCTAATCTCTACAAATGTATAAGATAATGCCACCCATTGTGAACTGACTCTTCGACAAACACAAAACTGTCTTTCATTAATATTTTGGCGTACATTCATTAATTTTCTTTAAGGTGCGCATCCAATTTTTTGGTTTACTGACAGCTTTTCTTGAATGTTGAGCCGAGGAAAATTTGCGATGGGCGATTTCTGCAACTTGCATTACGTTATCATGTTATCGCATTTTTGTCAAGATTGTGATATCGCAGATCGCAGATCGCAGATTGTAGCATCGCAGCATCATAGCATCGCGTTTATCGCAAGATCGTAGATCGTGTTAAGTCATTGTGTGTTGTTTATGCGATGTTGCAACATGCGATGTCGCATATCGGCCATCGGAGATTTCTTAAGATCTTCATTTATGGGCGCTTCTTAATGTATGCGATGCGATGAATTTCGCGTCACTTTTTCGCAGTTTTTATTGTGCTCATAAAGAAATGTTCCACTCTTTTTTCGCGATGTGATGCATTTTTAAAGAGTTTAATACCAAAAAAAAAAGAAAATTGAATTTTTTACTAAGGGTCCCCACTTGTTTTATATTATTGCTAATACTAAAGAAGGAGGGGGGTTGTTGGTGACCACAACAGCGCTATAGATCTCTGAGGGATGCCATGGGCTCCGGGAATTCCTCTTCTATGTGGGATAATAACATCGTTCCCACTACGGGATCTTTTGTTTCCCAAGTTCACCATACCGTTGTCACGTCAGTTCCGACCAATTTGACCGTTTGTGTCGCATCATCGACTCCAGTTGCTAGTGTCGTTACGGCATCTTCCATTGTAACTACTATTGCCGGCCCATCCCATGGTCCGGTACATAGTGGTCAATCGGCACATGCTGCCAGAGTTGTTCACCCTGCAAGTAGTGGCCCGCCTTCTTCTGATGCCATTTCAGCAGGGGGCATATTCTCAATACTTGCATGCTGCCCAAAATCTAGGCGTGCAAGGCCCCTATTATGACCCTATAGGTCATCATTTGTATACCTCCTTGCCAGCTCAACCCGCGGTTGAGTCTTCAATTCTGTTGAATGTTGCTTGGGGTACCACTGGTTATGGTGGTGGCCAATTCCGTCCGGATCAAGCGCAGCCATATCAAGGACCACCATACCAAGGTCAACCATCCTACACGCAGCCTAATTATAGGCAGCAGTATTATGGCCAAACCTATCCAGGGAAACCTGGAGGCTCACAAGGACAACCCTCCCAGGGACAACCTTCGGCCTCTGGTGGTCCGCCTTTTACCTATATTGGGCAACCTTCTAGAAACCCGGGACAACCTTATGCTCAACAAGGACAACCTGGAGTCCAGCAGGGATACCCTTCGGGTCAACCCTACGGGAATCCGGGACAACCTTATGCGCAACAAGGACAACCTGGAACCCAGCAACGGTACCCTTCTGGGCAGGGTGGCCAGCCTTACATGCAGCAAGGCCAGCCCGCTGCTCAGCCTAGTCAGCCATCTGGTCTGCAAGGACAACCTTCGGTTGCGCAAGGACAACCAAACACCCAGCAAGCTCAACCTTCTGGGTAAGTAGGTCCATCTCAGATCCAACTAGGACAACCTTCCGGCCAGATGGCCTAACCTCAGTCTTCGCAAGGATATCTCTTTGGGCCTGCTCAACCGGGCATGTAGATGGTTCCTGCTTCTCAAGCTCAACCCGGTTACTAGCTCCAGAATCAAACTGGTCTCCAGCCACAAGGTGGGTATCAATCCCAACCTTCTTATCAAACGCAGCCTGGTTCCCAGGCTCAATATGGAGCCCAGCAACGATATGGACACCAACAACCCCAGGGGAAAAATCAATTTGCCCCGTATCAAAATTATCAACAGTCACAAGCCACCCCTTATCAAAATTACCAGCAACCAAATTTTTCTCCTGCAGGTCAGTATGGTAACCAATGGGGTGTTGGGGGGCAGATCCAGAATCAACCATCCAGTTATGGATATAACAGTTATTGACAGAGTTCCTATGGACAAGGTCCTTTTGGACCTGGTCTGTCCGGACAAGGTCAATGTGGGCAACCAGCAACTGGATGGAACTTTGGCCCTACCCCGTATCCACAGATGTCCTTCAACCCGCAACTACCATTTCTAGCAACGTTGGAACTGCCCGATGTGTCGAAGTTAACCAATGATCCTATCTTGCATAATCCACAATGGCCACCAGTTCCAACTAAGATACCCGGCGATTGTCCCAAATTCGACGGAAAAGATGGAGAGGATCCTCAAGCCCATGTAATGACTTATCACCTTTGGTGTTCGTCCAATTCATGGCTTGATGATTCGGTTTGGCTTCACCTATTCCAAAAGACTCTCACCAGCTCCGCTACTAAATGGTACATTGAATTGACCCGTGCATCTTTTCAAGATTTCAATTCATTGGCAATGGCATTCCTCACTCATTTTTAGTTACTCATTCGGTATGAGATGGGAACGCATCTCCTTACGTCTCTCAAGCAGGACACGGCTACGCACATCTCTGATCATATACATGAATGGAGAAGGCGTCGTCGGTTAATCAAGTTTTTGATTCCTGATCAACTCCTCACCGACTGGTTCACAACTTCCTTTGTCCCTAAGATCGCACCGGACATTGTTGTGGGAGCTTGTGTGACTGAAGAGAAAGCTATCACGCGTGCCCAGTAACTTGACTTAGTTTATTCTCAGTCGAGTACCTTATATGAGTATTTGCCTGATGCCCAGAGACCCGGTACATCCAAGGCTCCACCAAAGCCATCTGTTGATGGAGTTATTGGCTCTATGAATTCGTCGTCCAAAAAATCATCTTCGAACCCTGGGAAGAAAAAATCGAATGCTTCTAAGGAAAACACTTCTTAGGGTGGTTCAAATTCTGGAAGTACTTCCGAGGTCAACGTTGTCTAGTCCACCACGGCGAATAAGGCCTCAAAAGGAAAGAAAAAGGGGAAAGCAAAGAATAAGTCTGAGCAACCTAAACAGGATTCCTCTAAACCTCCATCTGAGGAAGGAGCCAAGCGTAAACCCAAGTATCCTTGTCTCATCTGCGATGAGGATCACTATACCAAAGACTGCCCAAGGCGGTCTGAGGTTAGTCGTTTGTTGGAAGGCACTCCTGGGATTCCTGCGGTTCTTAAAGAACCTTTCCCCTCTCAACAGACTCAAATGGTGGCTGATCCATCTTCATCTTCTTCTCCCTTTGGTTCCCAAGTTTTCATGGCTGGATCCATCCCCGTTCATGTAACGACTCGAACAAAGGAGTATCCGTCATCCGGCAGGAAGGAGCCTGAGGTTCCCTCAAGCGCTCCTTTGTCTAGTTCTAGTCCGCTCCACATTGAGAGACCTAGTACCGAGACGAAAATCCGACCCCCTCCCAAAGGAGTACTCCGGAGATCATCTTACAACCCAAATGCTCGTGCTACCCAGCACTATAGCATAGTTGAGGACTTAGCGCAGGCACCATCGGCTATGTCCACTTTAGAAGTTTTCCAGAGCTGCCCCCCTCAAAGGAAGTCCCTTCACCTTTGATCTCGAGAGCCATGTCCCAAGGCTACCTCATCGGATCACCTTTCTCATACAAGTCATCATCAATTCAAAAACGATCCATCGTACAGTTATTGATGAAGGCGCGTCAACTTGCGTCATATCTATTGCTGGTTGGAAAGCGATCAGGTATCTGACTTTGAGCCAGTCTCCCACAGCGCTGGAAGCCTTTGATGGGAGAGAATCTCGTCCCTATGGTATTCTTCAACGATTGTCGATTACTTTAGAAGGGAAAACCGTTGAAGTAGAAGTTGAGGTCATTGACGCAAATCTTACTTACAACCTCCTTCTGGGCCGGAGTTGGACGTATGCCATGCGTGCCGTGCCTTCATCCCTATTCCATGTCATTCGTTTCCCTCACCAAGGGAAAATTGTCACGGTAGACCAGCTCTCCTTCTTCGCTTCTTCTTTTGAAGGCAATGTGCCTTTCGTGGAGCATACCTCCATCCCTTTCGAGAGTGTGGGAGCCGGGCTCTTCAAAGATCCTGCCCTCATGGGTGTTTTTTCGCTCCCACCTCCCAACCTCGCCTCCATCAGTAGATTTCAATTCATTCTGATCCTTGGGTCCTTCCCCCCATCGACTAGATAGAATCGTGGGGAGAGGAGATGCCGTTGAGTCCCGCCGAGCTCAACTACATTGAAATCGCTGCTGTATCGGCTCCTCCTGCTGAATCTGCTTCTGTAAGCGGAGCTCTTGACTCATACGACTATTCCCCTTAGCTTGGAGAATGTGCCTCCTCGGATCCATTAAAGGAAATATTTCCTTTCGACGAAGCCATTATAGAGACCATGTCTCTTGAGGAACCTCCGTGGTTCAATCTTCATCACCGTTCCTCATTTCTCCCTACCCTTCAGGAAATGTTGGCTTGTCTCGAGCTGTTTGCTCCGTGTCTCCCTTCACAACCTCTTCAGACGCCTATTCAGATCTATCAAGTAGCGTCTGAAGGGAATTTGGGGAACATTACACAGACCCAACCTATCGACATCTCTGTCAAACTAGGGATTGTCGAGAACATTTACATAGGAGTCACTTGCACTCCTGAGGAAATTCAAATCTATATAACTCTTTTTCGCGATTTCTGTGACGTCTTTGCATGGTCTTATGAAGAGATGCCCAGCATTGATCCAAATATCATAGTGCATGAGATACCTACGTATCCAGAAGCTAAACCTGTTCGTCAGCATTTACGCCCTGTGCACCCCTGCAAGGCTGCAGCTATCAAAGCGGAAGTTGAAAAACTTCTTAAATCTGGTTTCATTTACCCTATCCCACTCATAGATTGGGTCTCTAACATTGTCCCTATGGATAAAAAGCAGGGTACTATTCGCGTCTATGTCGATTATCGCGATATTAACCGAGCCTGCCCGAAAGATAACTACCCCACACCTTTCATTGACCAACTCATTGATGAGTGTGCTGGGAGTGAAATATATTCGTTCATGGATGGCTTTTCTAGCTACAACCAGATTAATATCGCACCCGCAGATCAACACAAGACGGCCTTTATCTTTCCGTGGGGAACTTTCGCTTATAAAAAGCTCCCTTTCGGTCTCAAGAATGTCAGTGCCACTATTCAACGTGCAATGTCTTACGCCTTTCATGATATCCGGCACATCGTACAGCCTTATCTGGATGACCTTCTCGCTCATTCGGCTAAGCGCCAAGACCATCCGTCACATCTCCGCGAGATTTTTCTCCGCTGTCGACACTACAATATCCGACTTAATCCGCATAAATGTGTCTTCTGCGTAGAATCTGGTCGACTTCTCGAGTTCATCGTCTCCCGAGAGGGCATCTGCCTGGATCCCCTTAAGGTCGAAGCCATTTTGAATCTTCCTCCCCCTGCTTCTTTGCGGCAACTGCAGAGTTTGCAGGGTAAAGCAAATTTCTTACGACGATTCATCCCGAATTATGCTAAGGTGGCAAAAGGTTTCACACGGTTACTCAAGTGTGACACCCTGTTTCGATGGGATGCCATAGCTCAAGAGTATTTTGCACATCTTAAAACTCTCTTGGTTTCCGCCCCTTTGTTACGGCCTCCGAATTATCATCGCGATTACACGTTGTATCTAGCTGCTGCGGATACCACCATCGGCATGGTTCTGGTTCAGGATGACGATGATGGCACTAAACACGTTATCTATTACCTTAGCTGCAATTTGTTAGACACAGAATCTCGATATGCTTATGTCGAGAAGTTGGCCCCCGCTGCTGTTTGCGCTGTTCAACGCTTCCGTCATTACATCTTGTTGCGTACCACGACAGTGATCTCTGATTGCAACCCTATGACCTACATTCTGTCACGCTAGTCGCTGGGGGGCAAATACTCGAAGTGGATAGTCATCCTCCAAGAGTTTGACTTGGAATTTACTATTGCCAAGTCTAAGAAATCACTTGTCTTCACTGAGTTATTGTGTTCTTTGCCATCTACTGCTACCTCCTCTCAGTTAGAGGATTCCATTCCAGACGAAACTCTCTTCCTCATTAGCACCCTTGATCCCTGGTACGGGTATATTATTGTCTACTTGTAGACGTCCTCCTTCTGTCCTGAGACCTCTAAGGAAGCTCGCCGGCAGATCCGACATCAAGCCCAACCATATCGCATCGTTGGGGACACCCTGTACTGTCTCGGTGTTGATTTTGTTCTTCGTCGATGCTTGATTTTCGAAGAAGCAGAGAGAGTTTTGAATGACTAACACTCTGGTGCATGTGGTGGTCACATGTTTGGATATGCCACTGCACAGAAAATCCTTCGTGCTGGCTATTTTTGGCCCTCCATCTTCAAGGATTGCATTCTTGTTGTCTGTTTGTGTCATGAGTGCCAGATTTACCAACGAAAGATGCATGCATCCCCTACTCCACTGCACCCCGTTGTAACCGTCGGCCCTTTTGCCAAATGGGGCATCGATTATGTGACCTGTAACCCTCGCTCGGCCGGGGGGCATGGGTACATCATCGTTGCTGTTGATTATTTCACGAAATGGGCTGAGGTGATGCCTACATTGTCTGAAGACAGTCACATGGCGGTGCAGTTTTTGTTCAACCATGTTATTTTGCGGTTCGGAGTACCCCAAGCCATCGTCACTGATCACGGAAAGCATTTTGGTAATCACATGATGACCGAGTTAACAACCTAGTTGGGCCTTAGGCATGATAGTTTGACCCCGTACTATCCTTAGGCAAACGGTCAAGTGGAAGTCGTGAACAAGGTTTTGGTCACGATGCTTCAAAGAACTGTTGGCATGCATAAGTCCAATTGGCATCTGATGTTGTTCTCTTCTTTGTGGGCCTATCGTACCTCCGTGAAGGACGCCACCGGTTTCACTCCTTTTCAGTTAGTTTACGGACTAGAGGCGACCCTTCCTATTGAGTGTGATATTCCTTCATTAAAGATAGCTGTCGAATTGCTCCCTGATACTACTCCAGTAGAAGAGCGTCTTCTTTACTTAGAACGGCTGGATGAGACTCGTCGTCTAGCCTCCTTAGCTATTGAAGCTCAGAAGAAGCGAGTGAAAACTCACTTCGATAATATTTTTAACCCCCGCTCTTTCATTTAGGGAGACCTAGTACTGCTCTATGATCAAGCTAACGATAAGTTGGGGGTAGGAAAACTCGAGCCTATGTGGCACGAGCCCTACATTGTGAAAAGAGTTTTGCAAAAAGGCGCCTACAAGCTTATTGATTATGAAGGCAATCCCCTAGATAAGCCCCGAAATGGGGTTTATCTGAAAAAATACTATGCATGAGTCCAGGCACTCTCTTTTTGTATATACGTGTGCTTTCATCAAGTGTGTTGTGTGTGCATGTTTTTTATATTTTTGCCTTGGTATGTCGGCATGATTGCCGCTTATTGTGTCTTTTTCTTCTTGAACAGATGTCTAGATCGCCTTACGTTGGTTTCGCTGATGGTGCTTCCCGCAGTACACGCAGCTTGTTATCTACGGCATGGGTGATCTACGATCTTCATGGTGAGTTAGTAGACATTCAAGGGGTTTGTCTAGGTTGTACAACGAACAATGTTGTTGAATATAGGGTTGTGTGTTAAACACACATGGACAGTAAGAGAGATATGAAAGATAAAACATGCAATACTATTTTATTAACAAGAGATTTACATTTATAGTACATTATGTGACTCTTGGGTTTCACATCCCAAGGTCTCTCGGACTCCTTTTGTCCATTTGGCTTCCACACTAACCCATTGAGGATTAGGTATCCAACATTCCCCCCCTTAATCCGAAGGGTTATGTATGAGTCCAAG
>APFE031471198.1:0-35788 GCA_000404065.3 Pinus taeda | reverse complement strand
CAAATGTATTACACTTTGACTGTCACAAAATAACTTGATGCTGTCCTGCAACCTACCAAATTCACCAAACAAACCTTTCAACCAAATTGCTTCTTTGCAAGCATGAGAAGCAGCAATGTATTCTGCTTCAGTAGTGGATAAAGCAAGATCAATCTCACAAACCTCGACGACCTCCCATGGCGAAAGAAAAGAAAGACGAGGGGGCGAGAGATACTTTCAAAAAATTTCTTGAGGAAGCCCTCGAGCGACAGAGGAATGCGATGATGGATAACTTTTCTTATATCCTTCGGCGACTACCCACAAGTGACACATCTTCATCCAACAGCCACTTTTGAGGCGCCACTCTTTTTAAGGTAAAAGTTAACTTTGATATTCCCATATTTAAGGGCCTGATAGATGCAGATGCCATAGATAAATGATTAAATCTGCTGGAAGGATATTTTTCAGTTCATGACTTTTCCAATTGGGAAAATATTACATGTTCACTTCTCAAATCTGCCCCACGTGTCAAGGACTGGTGGGAAACCTACTATGAACAAAAGGATGAAAGCGAACCCTCACTATTTTCAGCCACACCCACTTGGGATTCTTTTCAAGACGCCATCAAGGGACAATATTACCCTATCGAGAGATATGAAGATAAATACATAAAGTGGACCAGGCTACGGCAAGGAAGGGACCAAGATGTGTTGAAGTTTACAAATATTTTCCATATCCTTCGTATGAAGTTGGGTATTAAGGATACTGAGTGGAATTTGGTACTCAAGTACCATGACTGTCTACACAAGTACATCTAGGATGAGATGGATTTCCTAGACATTTCCTCGCTCGGCATGGCGTACCGATACATTATCAAGATTAAGTAGAAGTTGAAACAGAAGAAGCGGGACTTTGGATCTATGAATCCAAAGCAAGGAAAGGCACCCCCAAACCACAGAGAAAAAGACAGAGATAAGGCGAGGCTATCTAAGACTTCGTGGTGGCTGCATCTTTACAAGAGCAATCCAGAATTCAGCAGCATATTCCAGACACTCCTGGAAGGGAAGCAAGTTCCAAATTTTCACCTTCAGGATACACTATTATGCCACCCGGGACACATATGTGTTCCTTCAAACGAGCGTGCCAAGATGATTTGGGAGGTACAGTACAGTCAGGTCGCTAGACATTTCGGAGTAGTGAAAATAGTGGCAGTATTGCAAAAGTATTTTTATTGGCTAAAACTTCGTCAGGATGTTGGGAAGTACATTAGATCCTGCACCACCTATGCCATTTCCAAACCAACCATCAAGAATCAAGGTCTATATACTCCTCTACCTACTCCTAGTCGGCCTTGGGAAGCTATCTCCATGGGTTACATGTTGAGCCTTCCTTCTATTAACCATGGCAATGATTGTGTTTTCGTGGTCGTCGACAGGTTCTCTAATATGGCCATCATGGCAACTTGCATGTCGATCCTTCCTTCTATTAACCATGGCAATGATTGTGTTTTCGTGGTCGTCGACAGATTCTGTAATATGGCCATCATGGTAGCTTGCAAGAAGAGTATCACAATAGAGGCCACTACTAAGCTCTTCTTTGAGTGAATGTGGGTACACTTTGGGATCCCATAGTCCATTGTCTCAGATTAGGACAATATATTCCTGAGTGAATTTGGTCAAGTCTTTGGTCAATGTTGGATACAAAACTTACTAATTCCATGACTTTCCATCCCCAAACTGATTTCCAAACAGAGGTTGTCAACAGGATGATCGTACACATTATCGGCATGTACAACTCAAATAATCCATGCACATGGGATGAAAGTCTCCCCTATGTCCAACACAGCTACAAAAAAGCTCTCCACAGCCCCTTTTAGATAGGGCTAGGATTTCAACCATTATGTCCCATTGATGTGGCCATACCATTTGCATCCACTCAGGTAGATTCATCTCACGTCTAGTCTGAAACTAAAAGGGCTAACAGCTTCATTGAGCATATTCAACGTATCCACCAGCAGTTCCATGATATATTGGATAGAGCTAATGCTAAGTACAAGCAACGCCATGATCAGCATCCAGTGTCGCACAAGTTCTAGGTGGGCGAAAAAGTTTGGCTACATTTGTAGAAGGAGTGGCTCGTTGGACCCCACCATAACCTTCACTTGCTCTGATATGGGCCATACACCATCATCAAGTTTGTCGGTGATAATACCTTCGAGATCAGCATCCCATCATTCCTTGGTCTGCACCCAGTGTTCAATATAGACCGCATTCGACCATACTTCCCACCATTGTTGGACACATCTAACATTGCAGAATAGCTCACACCAAGAGAAATCAACCCAAACTACATGGAACCAACCACAACTAATCAGATCATGGACACATATATCAAGAACACTTACAAACAGAGGATACAGCTATATCAAGTTATCAAACCAGGCCAACTACTTCACCAGGGCAAGTTGTTCACTAGGGACCAGGATCAACAAAAATTTCCTCATCTCATGGAGGCTTTGCACACAATGGGGAGCATTTCTTCCTAAAGGGGGAGGAATGATCCAGGTGGATATTGGTGACCACCCATCTATTCCACCTAGACCCTCCTGTCAGTTTCATCTGTTTCCTTGTTTATTTCATCAATTACTATTTTTAACATTTTTTCTGGTCCTAAACTTCTGGAACTGTTTTGACCCCATAAATGACACTTTTTTGAGGTATGATGTAGGCCCATTGCCATAGGCTATGCATGCAACTAAACATGTAGTACTCAAAGAGACCTTTCCAACAAGGTATCGTACTCACCAAACAAAGATAATATGACCAAGTTACCACCCCGAGAAGTTGGCTTCCCAACTAACCCCAATGGGGCCCACAAACTCTTCATGTTACATCTCCTGGGGTTAGGGTTTTGGTTTTTTAGGGTTTTCTTATGTTTTTCAATAATAAATAGGCCCTTAAGCCTCATTGTAATACAGTTTAGAGGCATGTATCCACCACATCTCTTCTCAAAGATATGATACCATTACCTGAGCTATCTTATTTCCATTATGTTTGTAAGCATAGTTCAATATTTTTGTATTAATTAAATGAAGTGTTTTTCTACTGCGTCTCTGTATTTATTATTATATCTATAATTGTTTCATTCTTGTTTAAGTTCGGATCATCCATCATTTTTTATCATGCATGTTTGTGAAATGAGAAGTGACTAAGTATGCCATTGATTGAATCTCCCACGATGCTTTTATTTATTTCAAAGAAGGCCACGAAGGAGGGTCCAAAATCTAAATGAAGGACCTCATAAGTCATCATAATAAAATAAAAAAAGTTTCATTGACTAAAGAAGTAAGAGGAATGTCTAGTGAGCATTTAATAAGTAAATGCATAAAATGGATGAATCAATCACAGAGTGGGGGAATGAAATCTTTGATCACACGGGAGAAAAAGGAAAATATATAATGTGTTTATGTACATTAATTTCAAGAAAAGAGGCATATACTTGGTGGTAATTTTCTCAACAAAAAGGGTGTCAAGGTCTCATTCCACTATATTTAGGAAAGGAACTCCACATCAACAAAGAAGGCATGGTTGGTTTTCCTAGAAAAGTGGAATGGACACAAAGGAAAGGAATGGAGAAAAAGAAACCAATTAAATTCCCACTTGCTTGTTGACAAGGTATGCTAGACAGTGCCAAGGCATGATAGAGTGATAGGAAAGCATGCCAAGATGTGCCAAGTTCCAGGGTTTGTCAGTATGCACCAAGGAGTGTTAGGGAGTGCTAAGGAAAAAAAAACTTCTACCAATCTTATTGTCATTAAAAAGTATAGGACTTAGGACTCTTATTTGACAATCACATAAAACCCCTCCAACTGTACTTGGACTACCATCAATTTTTCCAACCATACTCAAATCACTATTAGGTGACAGATTTGAGGAGCCCTAAATGAGGGTAATCAGGTTCTACCCGCCTTTGGACCTTTTATATCCACACATACTTCTGCAAACTATCTTCCATATTTGTGGTCTATATTGCAGAGATAAACCTCGCTCTAAGGGTCATGACCCTTCTTCCTCTACGCATATTTTTCACAGTCTTAAGGGCATACCTTAGGGAATTAACATGCTAGGAAGCTTCCCTAACTAGGCATTATAATTATGTTATAATTGATTTATAACAAGCCCTATCCACCCATAGTAAAAATAACTCTTGCCTCCATAAGAGACTTGACCTAGCTCATATGGATCCATAGATTCTAGGCATTTCTTTGATTGAATCTTGACCTGAACTTCAAATCTCTATGACCATCAAACTACGGTTACCTCAGTCAATATTACACCTACGACTACTTCTATTTTGGCCCTAAATTCCAATGCAGACCCTAAGTAAGTATGTTCATATAAGGAGGAAAAGTGGACATGAGCTTTACACATAAGGGAAATATCTATTTATCTTTAAGGAGGTGAAAAATATGCTTAAATATGTAAATAATGTTATCAATAAACTTAAATAGCTATAGGTAGCCCATTATTTGTGAGGAAGTTAACTTAGAGCTTAAAAATACCCTATTAGAAGTTAGCCATAGCTTAGAAGGCCTTCACATGTGTTGTTAAGAGAGACATGGGATAAATTTTGACTAAAGGAAACAAGGGGTGCAATAAGATCAATGTATAACACCTACTCAAATCACCAAGAATACACCCAAACCATCAAGATGACATGCTTCTTTGAGAAAAAATATGAAACACCATGGAACAACTCACATTAAAACTTAGAGCCAAAGCATCGAGAGTTAGAACAAAGTGTTTAAGAGAACACAATTAAAATAGTACACATTGGACATAATATCATATACACACAGATCATACATATCTAGCTAAATGTGGTAGCTAAAGGAACCTCTTCTACACCTAGTGTCCTAGATGGCTAAGGCAAGGTGTAATCAAACAAATGATACATCCATGAATTACATATAGATTTGTATACCTTAGATGGAAAATGATCAATGCGACAGGAATCGTAGGGGTTGAGAGGACAATCTATTAATTTTAGTTAACAATGGTATGTTCTATGCTTATCACAATTACTTCATTCTTCCTTAAGAAGCCCAATAGAAATTTCAATTTATATTTCCAATATCAATCACATTAAAAATTACCCACATTGAGAATAAAAGTATATAGAACATAAAACAATATGCAAAAGACAAGCCAAGACCAGATTTGGAGGATGCTAGGGAAAAACCCCAATGTTGGGAAAACCCTTTGATCAGTTATTCGTATTATTATATCAAAAGTTAAGCAGAGAGGGAGAGAGTACAAAAGTCAAAGTGACTTGCCCAATTCAAATTCAAAATAGTCCTGTCAATTTATGCAGTCAAACTTTAGCCCTAACCAAAAAGTCAACGTTGGTCAAATCAGAATTAAATCATCTTCAAAATAGCTCGATCTTCCCGAGTCAAAATCAACTTGATCATGAGGTAAAATTTAGCCTAAAACAACTCGGTCAAACTCAGTGAAAGGAGAGAGAAAAATTGTTATAATTTTTTGCAGTCAAATTGCAGTCAACCATGAAGTAAGCGTTGGGTCAAATTGCCCATGTTCTCTTGCTTTTTGTGCCCAAAAATGTAGCCTAAGGAGACAGAAAAGATCCTCCAAAAATTGCAATCAAAGCTGGTCAATATCTCCTTGGTCAATGCTAGTCAAACTTGGCCTGCTACCTGAAATTTTGGTCCTGGAATTCAACCCAGAAAACTCGTCCTTCTTGCCACATGTGTGAGAGAGACAAGTTGCCCAATAGTTGTACAGACCAATGATAGAAGGAGAAAGAAGAATGCATGAGTGATGATGATGCCAAATGAAGTGTGAGGTCACTTGTATTTATACAATTCACTGTGGGTGAAGAGACACATTCATTGGGACTCTTGAGCCTACATGTTGATGTAGTCGACCTGAACAATTTGTACATGTGTGGGCATAAATTCAAAATCACACTTCCACTTGTCTAAATGAGATGATATTTATATCAATTTTAGTCCTCTCGAAAAGAGGAATTTAATGCAATCATCATCTCCATCAAATGAGCTATTGCAACGTGGAATTTGGCCCTAGTTTTCAATTTTAACACAATCAAAATTTTAAAATATCCTCTAAATCCCAAATAGAAAATGGGGTAAAAAGATCCCATGACATCCAACTTGTTATCTATGGTGGGAAATCCTCAAAGTATCTATGAAGAAATATGTCTCATTGAGGCGAGGTCGAGAAGAGGTATGATGCCTCACTAATTTCGTAGTTGAAGAAGTTTGAATATTGGTTTGTCAATTTGGCCCTAAGTGGGCAAGGCAACATGGAAGGAGGTGACCACCTTGGAATATTTTTATAGGGGAAGGCCACATAGGGCCTTATATAAAGATCTAAACCAAAGGACCTCCCTCATAAAAAGTTATAGACATGTATTTAAGGAATGTAGATAATGACCCATTCAAATGTTGATAAAGATAATAGAACATCCCTTGAATCTCATAATAAATGGGGGTATCTACAGATGAGGTGATCCTTTAATTTTGTCTCTTGTATATGGAAAATCTAGTAGATGCTATTAAGAATAGGAAGGTCATTGTGATTAGTTTCAACTTGACGCGAATGTAAAACCACTTTGAACGCACCAAGGGGGATCTATAGGGTAGCATCTGGTGCTCTTTTGCATATATGATTGAACAAAAAGGCCCCCTTTCATTTGCATGAAGTGTTCTTGGTACAAATCCATGTTAGAGTCGAGGCCCTGAAAAGATGAAGTCTAAGTATATTGAATGCATTTTCTATAAATAGCCTCTCTAACAACCTAACAAAACATACTATGATGTCATTTACATTGGAGGTGTAAATCACTTGAATTGTGTTACAAATTTAATCACTCCCCCACCAAAATGTGCCATGCTTCCTTGTGATTATGATTCAACCCTATTGGAGAGCAACCTCACAATGTAAAAGGAATTTAAACATGATGTAAGTTTAATAGTGCCCCACATTCACCCCCTGGCTCACCACTCATGGATAATTTAAGGCTATTTCAAGCATTGATGTGGATAATATCATTTTATTTTCTCTTATGTATATTATTCTAAATTGACACAATTGAGTTTAGTGGTTAAGGACTAGATTTAAGGGATTTAGGTGTTAGTGGTTAAGGGGTTAGGAGTTAAGGTGTTTAGGCAGTGAAGGGTTAGGGGTTCAAGGTCACATGTTAAGAGGAAAAGGAGTTATGGCTTAGGAGCTAGTTCATGGATTATAGGTTAGAGTTAGTGTCTTAAGATTTAATGAGTCAAGGGGTTTATGGGTTATGAGTTGTGAGGGTAGGGGTTAAGGTATTATGGGTTGGGGTCAAGGGGATATGGAATTAGTGGTTATGGGTTAAGGGCTTACAGTTTGTGATAATCAGGCTCCTAATCCCCTTATCACCACTATTGGGGGTTCCCCTTATCACCACTATTGGGGTTTCCCCTATCAATTGCTCTCACCACCTTCCCTCTAGGTCCCCTAGACCCTATGAAATAAGTCCTAAGCTCCCTTCTCAGTAAACCATGTTTTTACCTCCGACTTCTACCATCCATGCTACACTTATGTCCCCTTTCCCCATTCAATATACCATAACATACACCCCCACAACCTGTTTGGTCATGCCATTCCACTTTTCCTAATGTTATAAACCCCCAAATTTGGTCCCAATGCCCCTACAACTACACCCTTGGGCCCCCTTGGCAAAGGAATTAAACAAATTAGGGGTTATGGGTTGTGATAAGGGAGCCCCTAATCCCCTTATCACAACTATAAATAGGCTCATGCACACCATCAATATCTATTGGAGGTGCTATGATGAAATAAATAATGAATACAAAATTTGTGGTCAATAGGACAGGGATCATCAAGATGTTAAACCATCCAATGTAAAGATGGTTTTCAATGCTAGTGATCTAGTCACATAAAATACCCCATAAATTTGTGCTTTGCCCCCCTTGGATTTAATGGCTAATCCAAAGTTAGTGGATTCGTTGCTGAGGTGACAATGGAAACAACCTTGAGTTGACACAAAGTGAAACTTTGTGAGCCTTGCACAACTAAGGTGTCAGTTTCGTCATCAACAAGAAGCACAATTCACAAGTGGAAACATCTCCCATTTAGGTCACTTGGTCACAAATATTTATGCATGCTTTTCCACTGAGGGTACCTTTCACATTTCCCAAGGGACAAATTACATATTTGGATGAATTTTGGATAACTTGTCACATTCCACTAGCTTCATGCATGAAGCGGAGCTCCCATCCTTTAGGGATATTTTGGAGGATGTCATGGAATAGTCAAGGGTCACATGTATAAAAGAAGAACACGATAACCAAGAATAAGAAAATTTGCATTTGTATCACATGGCATAAACGAGAAGGACATAGGTGAAGAGTACTCCATTTAGAAACATAAAAAAGCTTGTTTATGTCCTATTTCCAAAGAAGAGGAGATACCTTGTGACAAAAAGCCCAAATTGCCAACAAAGGAAGACACGGGTAAGGGTTTACTTCTTTCACATGTTGAGAGACATTCATGTATTTTAAGATGTGTTTTATTGTTGGGTTCACATATTTGGGAGCACAATTGCACAAGTGGAAACATCTCACATTTGGGGTACTTGCCTACAAATTTGTATGCATGTTTTCTATTGAGGGTATCTTTCACATTCCCCAAGGCATAAATCAAATATTTGGAGGTATCTTGGATGACTTGTCACATTCCACTAGCTTCATGCATGAAGAAGAACTACCATCATTTAAGAATGTTTTGGAGGATTTTCATGGTCTATTCAAGGGTCACATTTACAAAAAAAGGAACGTTTAAGTCAAGAAAATGATAATTGACATTCACATCACATGTGGCACAAATGAGAGGAACATAGGTGAAGAGTGCTCCATTTTGAATTATCTAGAACAACTTGTTTATGTCCTCTTTCCAAATAAGATAAGATATCTTGAGACAAAGGGCCCAAATTGTTGACAAAAGAGGACCATGTATTGGATCACATGGACTTTGGTTTCTCCTCATTAGCTAGACCATTTTTATTAGGAACTAGATTTCCCACTAATATTTTTAGAAGTTTCCTACCATTTTTTATCGTAATCCTATTTAAATTGAGAATAAAACTCATTCCTATTCAATGAAATTAGGATTTATATTTCCCACCATTTTTATTAGGATTTAGATATCCCACCAATATTTTTACGAGTTTCTTACCATTTTGTTAAGACTATTTTGTTTAAATTTAGAATAGAACTCATTCCTATTCAATGAAATTAGGATTTAGATTTCCCACCATTTTTATTAGGATTTAGATTTCCCACCAATATTTTTAAGGTTTCTTGCTAAATTTGTTTAGGACTATTTTGTTTAAATTGAGAATATAACTCATTCCTATTCAATGTCGAAATTAGGATTTAGATTTCACACCATTTTTATTAGCTTTTAAATTTCCCTCTAATATTTTTAGGGTTTCTTGCCATTTTTTTAGCACTATTTTATTTAAATTGAGAATAGAACTCCTTCATATTCAACGAAATTTTGTTTGAAGATGTGTTGGAGTCTCTTTGTTGGAATTGCTTGAAGATGCATTTGAGTCTCTTTTTTGGAGTTTCTTTTCGATTATGTGAGCTGGTTCCATGTCATCAAAAATTAGTTTATTTATGGCTTGCTAGGTTCTCCTTTGAGTAAAACTAGTTAGCAGTAATGCCAAGCTCAAAAGAGAATATTCTAGTTTGTAGTTTCCCTTACCTCGGCGATTTTTAGATCCTTAATAATTGTTCTTTTACCACTAAATATTTTGGGAAATTGTGATTTTTTTTAGTGTATTAGCACTGCCCACAAAGACCAACCAAACTAGTAAAAGGATTTTAGTGCTTTGGTGAGAAGGAATGAAATAGCAATGTTTTCAATTACTAGTCGTAACAGAACATTCAAGCAACTAAAGACACTAGATACATAATAGAGAAATAGTGCCCCATAGAAAAAAATGATTTTTTTCCTTGGAAACCCAAATGGGAAAACCAACATTCAATGGGTTTTGATACTTACTCAAAAAATAATTACAAGGGGTGAGTTATGCAGTCTCAATAGAGATTTTGTGCATTCTTACACACTAGCAATAATTTCATATGGCTTTGATTCATATAAACAATATTATTTTCATGTCAAATCAAGTGGGTGAACATGTATGATCGCTCAAGCACTCATACAAACCAACCCACCATGACGACAAATATAGATCATCGAACCTTTAGTCTAGTGAGAAGTAGGAGCCATATTGGTCAATTCTATTAATTACAATGAAGGGAGGTATTTAGATAATAAAGTGAACATAGATTTGAAAAATATTAAACAAGACCTTCTAAAAGGTAGTAGGGTGATGATGGGCCATTGAGAAAGGACGAATATTTTTGGAGGGATAGGGTTAAGAGATGGGTCTTGCTTCTCTTGGTGGCTCAGTTGTTCATGTTGTAGATCACCTAGATTTGGAGGCAATGTAGCATTTTCCATGATGATCTACTAAGCTGCTTGATATATGTAGCCTTTCCTTTCCTCCTTTTCTATCTTATTCCTACACTTATCATGATGCATCCATATATTGTTATGTCATATTGTGTCCATTGTATGAATCGTATATCATACTTTCCCAGACCATGACAATAATGGTAAAGTCATCTAATAAAATTTCTCTCTATTTTATTTTATATATTTACTAGGCACCTCATGGCCCATCTAATTTTCTAATGTAGTTGCCTTTGATTAGGCATTAAACAGCCTATGCCAAATAGCAAAGGATGATTAAGTGGAAACAGATCCAAGCATCGGGCATCTATCTGCAAGGCAAATATTGAGCAAGAAAATGAACAATATAGGTTTTAATCAAGAAGTTCAATATTTTCTTCATAATTGGCATTGTTGCCTATTGTTGTTGAGGGTTTGTTATTCATCAATTCAGTGGTTTCAATGAGGCCATAAATGGCTTCTCAAGTGATGACTCGACTTTGTTGGGTACTAATGGCACGGAGGAAGACTGTTAGCATAAACACGTCTCTAGATAAGTTGTTGTGTTCTAATGTTTCATTTGCTTAAGGGCTTCCACCTCTTGGTTTTGACATTCTTTGTGCAAAAGAAACTATGTTATTACAGGTTGACTCTCGTGTTGTCAAAATATATACTTTCCATATTCGGTATAATTTGAGGGAACCTAAGGTTCAACTATTTCCATTGAGATAGTTTTGTCATGTTTGTGGTGCTTATACATTGCATCTTGAATGTTTTGAACTAAGTTTTTTTCATTTCCAAATAATGAATTCAATTTATAAGTTATCGAGTGGACTGATTATATCTCTAACATTACTTATCCTGTTCCTGCGGGAAAAATGTTTAGAATGGGAATATTTGTCCAATTATATCTATTTTTTTGCCACCTTAAAGACAAGTCCTTTTAAACTTTCTAGATCAAAAGTTAGTTGCTTTGGAGATGGCCAATTCATGCCCACCATAGGGCATACTTTTCAACATGACAAGTGAAATTTATTGTGCTCAGTAATTTAATTTTTGTTTGGAGAACATTTGTGGACTGTGAAATCATTCCATAACCAGGTTTTTTGCTTAAATGTTTTATAGAATTTTATATATATGTATATGTATATATTATATATTTCCATAACCAGGTTTTTGCTTAAATGTTTTTATAGAATTTTATATATATTATATATAATATATATATATATTATTATATATATATATATATATATATATATATATTAATCTTGGAGTGGTTTGTACTAATATTTCTTGAGACCGCCAAGTTGGAGGGGCATGATCTTACAACAAGAGGAAGTTTTCCTCTCAAGAGATATGGTTTGTTATAGTTATTATTTCCAATCTCATAATAAATCGTTTTAAAAAGGGTTACATGTTGCTAGAAATAAGATTTGATTTATTTATTTAATTTCATGAATTGACAGCCATGCAGTGGAATTGGTGAAAAGGCAACTGGAGCTCCTACACAACTTGCTTTTTCTCCATTTGATTCATCATTTTCATATGATGCTCCTTTGCTCCCATCTGGTTTCCGAGTGGTTTCACTAGACTCAAAATTAGTGAGTATGGTCTCTAATAGAGGTGGAAAATAAAGTTTTGTTGTTGATTTTGAAAAGAAATAAAAGATGGTAAACATATTGTAGCCACGGACTGTATAAATTTGTAGCAAGTGATATTTGTGATCATGTATGACTAATTCGGATGTTTAAGAAAGTTAAATGTACATTATGTAGGATGGTTATATTTCAAGCCACGCGTTAGATCTTGCTTCTTCCTTTGCGGTTGGATTAGTTACAACTCCAACTCTTATCAATCAAGGAGGCAACTCATCGAGGCCAAAATTTGTGTTGACTATTGCTTAATAATTTATTTATGAGAAAAATCTGCAAGATAAGTTCGTCATTATGGACCATCAATATGTGCACAGTGTCAGCACATATGTGAAAAAAGTTGTTATAACATTAACTCCTTCTGGACTGAACCCTCTTCTTAGGTCAAGGCCACTTCCTATCACCCTAACAACACTCACACTTTATCATTTAATTTTCCAAATCTACAGTTAAAAGGGCGCATCTAAATTTTTTGTTTCTGAACCATTAAATCCCTTATTTAGATAATAAATGAAACTATTCAATAATAACTCATATGAAAAACTAAGCTGTCACTCTCATGATAATGATAGTTGTTTGATAGATCTCACTTTCCAATGACAATAGTTTAGCAATATTTTATGAGGACATGCCGAGGTAAAGGCGTAAGTTACTTTGATGAAACAGATACACCTCAGCAACATCTCTTAGCCAAAGGTAATACTCTTTTATGAGGATGGGGCCAAGTACAAGGCCTAGGAATTGAGCTCATACCCCATGGTAATAGTATAATAATATTTTATATGGGGATGAGGATAGGTAAACCTCATGAATGACTCTAATAAAATCGAGAGGCCTAAGTGACATGTATTTACCAAATGTAACCTCATAGAAAAGAAGAGATATTGTATGAAGTTATGCACTTGCCCTAGCCACACCAAAAAAGGTAGAATAAGTCAACTAAAATTAAAATAAAAGCAAATTGAAATTAAATGAATGCCACAAAAATAGTCCATGGAGGTTTTATAGTTTCAAAAACATCTTCCACAATTACTTCTCCAGGAAACAAATTACCCATACACTGAAAAATAAAAAAATCCTCAAAACTTGGGATGTCGTAGACAATTAGGGTTTCAAAAACTTCAAATTTTACAAAAAATTTAATATAATGCAGAGCCCTAAAAAGATTTAATACCATAGAATAGGGGAATCTGTAGCAAGCAACCAGGATTCTAGGGTTTCAATTCTATCAAAACATCAATGAGTTGTCCTCATTTCAAATGCCTCCTAATCCCAACAACCTCCATAGGAATTTAGAATAATAAAGGCAATCCTTAAGGGCACTTTGTTCCATCAACCATCCGACAAATAACAAACACATACCTTTCTCCTGAGATTATAGTAGTGTCATTCGGACTTGACCTAGGAGATCAATTAAGTAAGTATTCTGGAAGCTGATGAATATTGTCTTAACACCGTGACATGGAGATGCTAAGCTTAAGATTCTATATATGGTGGACGGAACTCGTAAAGCTGGACAAATCTATGTGTGAAGAATTCTCATTGAAATTAATGAAATTGTGTTCCTCCTGTTGAATTCGACGTGAAGGCGTTATAAGTCAGGTTGGCCTGATTGTATAAGAGAAATCAATCATTTCCTCAATTTTCCAATGAATTACTTTTAAATTATTTTAAAATTGATTATAAATTATTTTTTTATATTATTTTAAAAAAATCTAGGAACTATCTTTTTAACTATTATATCATGTTTTAAAAGTATTTTATTTCCACCAGCTATGTGTAATGTTTTAAAGTTTTGAATCAGTTTGGATTCATTTTAATCTTTATAAAGTGAATATGAGGGAATTAAGTTTTTTAACATTTTAGAAATTATCGTTAAAGTTATCAATATTGTAGTGAGTTTCACTTGTACATTTTTATCAAGTGAAAAAAAGGTCGAAGGAGTTTATACTGGAAAATTTGAAATGCTATTCTATCATGTTTAATAAAATTTTGAAAGCTTGGACTTTTTGCTTAGATCTCATATTGAAGATTTTTTTGGAAGTTCTGATACAAACAAGTGAATTCCTGACTAGTTCTTTTAATTCTGCATTTCCTGTCACTTGATCTATCTACTTAATTTAACATGCACACAAATTTAGAGACCCCTTAAAGGGGTCGCTAAATTTTAACATTGTAGATGGATGAGACCCCTTTGTCACTAAATTTTAACACTACAAATGGATTCAGAGACCATTTTGTCTCTAAATTTTAACACTGCAATGGATTTAGGGGGGGTCTCTAAATCCATCTGCAATGTTAAAACTTAATGAAATGTAACACTTCAATTTCAAAATTTCAATTTTCCATTCTCAGAGTGACATAATTAAAAATGACTAACATAAATGACTAGTTCATATACTTCTTGTACTTGTTACTTGGTCATATTTGTATTCTTAGGCTATAAGAGTTTTTGCGTTAATCATTTTTTATTTTTTCACTTATTATCTAGTCATATATTTTAGACTTGGACTAAAATAGTCATTTAAGTTAGCTTCTTTTAGTTGGGTTTCTTATTAACTAGTCGTATATTTTATCCCTAGACTCAATTAGTCGTTTTTAGTTGGGTCACTTAAAATTGCTCAAATTTAGTAGTAATTCACTTGAAATAATTGTGGTGACTAAATTTGTTAGTTGCGTAATCATTAATCTCTCATATTGTACTAGTGATCCAACGATTAACCAAGCAACTTTTGTACCTGAATGAAGTCAAATACTTCAAGTAAATCAAGAAATTGACACAAACAAGATAGGGGGAATCAAACCACAAGAAATCCTTATCGACATCTAAATCAAAAGAGAAAACAACTCAATCAGTTTGCATATATGTATCATTCTGAATAGAAACAACGAACTTATGTTTTGAATACTACTAATTTAATTGCAATTCATTCTTGTGATAAAAATTCACATGAAGAATCTAGTAACCACAAGACTCCACATAAGATTAATTTATGATGGTTAGATCACTTCTCAGTTCAACAATTTTATTTATCACTCAAAGGATCCTATCATCTTATATTAGTGATGATGACAACTCCAAGAATTTGTAAAAGATGTGAACAGATTACAAGACAAGAAACAGATGACACGCCTTGTTGGAAAAATAAGCTTTGAGGACAACGATTTTTTAAGAGGAGGGAATTTATGAATGTAATTTATATAATAAATAAATTATATAATAAATAATAATAATCATAGTAATAGTTAATTAAAAATTATAATTAGTTAATAAGAAGCATGTCTTTAATGACATGATTATTCGTGAAGGAGTACTTGCCTATGTACATAAGTGGGCCCTCATTTGTAACAACATCACATCTCAAATCAATTCTTATATACATGATTCAATGTATATATTTCTTTTCCCCAATGGATGTCTTCATGTTCCAAGTGTTCTAAATATCACTGCATAGTACGGACTTTGTTCCTAACATTTACACCCAATTCCTTAAATATTTGACCATGGTTTGTTGGTCATAAGTATAGATCATACAACACCTAGGAATAAACAAACCCCATGAACAGTTCCAACAAGTAGTAGTACTATAGTTGCAAGGATTACCTTGATTTATGTATGTTTACACCTATTAATGATTGGATGTAAAACTTTTATAGTAAAATATAAAATCCTATACCAATATTTTACATTGAGGGGGTAGTGCTCCTCCAAAGATCTTAGCATGGTTAACAAGGTTTTTCACCCAACAAGATATTGAAATCAAATGGAATTTTATATTGAGGGGGTAGTGCTCCTCCAAAGATCTTAGCATGGTTAACAAGGTTTTTCACCCAACAAGATATTGAAATCAAATGGAATTTTATATTGGGTTTTCTTCCCCAATAGAAGTATGATGAAACTTATATTCTACTTTTCAATAGAGAATAACCTCATTTGTCTCTCTTAGTTATAACAAATCAGAATTATACCATCATGGTTGATTGTTCAAAGCGTGACAAGAAAGGGATTCATGGTTCTTCATTATATCTAGGTTTCCTATTTAAGATAGTGCATGAGTTAGAGCTACCAAGCTCCGTGAAAGGTTTATATTTTATGTATAGAGTTTAATATCACCATATCGCAAGATATGTAAGAAACTTTTGCTTCTAGTTTTATGAATCTCTTCTTTGAGTCATTCTTTGGATTTGTATTGTACTCATATGCCATGGCTATGGTTTGAGACTTCTCTCTTTACAATAATTTTTGGATCCTACAATATCCCACAAGAAAGAGGAAGAAAATTTCTCTTATTCCATTATGACATTTATATTATCATTACAATTCATTAGGTAATTTATAAAAACATATATTACATGTTATTGTAAAATATTACGAGGTTATCTTTTATTATATGGTGTCTACTTATTATCAAAATGTAGTATTATAAGAATAGTGCTCAAAATACTAAATTAAACTATGAATATCAAAATGAAGCTCTAGAAATAAAATGACCACACCATCCACATGGGGAACACAATATGTACCCTAGGAAAACTCAACCAAAAACTAAGGTATATTTCTTTCTCTTTTCTTCTTAGATATAAAATAAAAACACAAAGAAATATGGAATAATTGTGGAATTCATGCAAGAAATACTATGGTCTGAATGGCTATTAAAAAGACATATACTTCCTCTTTTGTACTCAAAATATGAATTTTGGAATGTGTCACTTTGGAAGGTAATAATGTATAATTTATGTAAAAAAAAAACTATAATTTTATGTAAAATAATTATATCTCACATTCATGATGGCGTAAAATACTCTTCTAATAATTTATTATATAAAGAGGTGAAATTAAATTATCACACATGTATTATGCAAATGTAATTTCTCAATACCTCTTAGTATATAATAGAGACCACGGAGAAACATATAGAAAATTATAATCATTGTAAAGTGGTAAAGCATTTGTGGTGGTGCCCTTTGTAAGATTGGATATTTCTGAAGGTAGTAAAAATGTTAATATCTTCTTGTGGATGTTTCCCCAAGTTAGGTTTTACCACATAAATCTTGTGTGTCATTTCATTTTGCATCATTTATTTTGTTGATTGAATATTGTTATGATGCATAGAAGGTTGGAATAGTTTTTGTTTTGTTTATATTGTTATATGTTTATACATATTTTCAATATTCTAGCATCGTATTGGAGCGGGTTACTATTTTCTTCCTCCTATAATTTTTTTCATAACAAAGTTTTTTTTCAATTTAAGTACTTATTATTTTCTACATTTATCGTCGGATATAATAGCCATTAGGGGTTCTCTTTATATCTAGGCATTTTCTCTACAATATTGTATTTTTTTTAAATATGACCTCGCAGTTGGATCCAAAACAATGCAATCAGCTAGGATTGACTATTAGTTCGTTAAGTTTGACTTTGGTTTTCTCATTCTTTAATTAATTTGACTAGCCTAGTATTGGTTTTAAAAAAAAAAAAAAATCTAAAGGTACAGTTTTAGGTTTGGTATTTACCAAGACTAATTTTTTTACCAAGACATTTCTTTAATTTTTTTTACCAAGTCTAAAGATTTATTTCAAAATTGATATTATGTTACAGGTGTCCTTTGTGGGCAAAAAATTGACATCTTTGATTTTACGAGATCTACCTATTTCTCTCAACTTGTGTGCACCCTGTATGGCTTCTATGGAATCTATATGGTTTGTTTGCTACCTTGTAGGGTTTATTATTTAGTGTTTTTTTTGGTAGATTTTACTTCGTTTTATAGTTCATTTTGTTTGTAGACATGGTTTTTTGCAAGGGTGATTCAACTCCTCTAGGGCCAATTACATGGGATGGTTTACAAACAAGGTTTTGGTTGGCTTGATATCTATACTCTTCTATTATATACTTGATGTGTCTTCACCATATGTATTCTAGTGATGTGTTATAGTCTTGCTCTACACTAGTTGATGGAATAGAGAGATCAATATCTGGATTCAAAGTCTTCTCCAACACATTATCCCCTTTCAAAGGTGTATAATTTGAAATCTCTAACAAGTGGTCAATATAACACACCTATCTAAATATGTTATAGTGTTGAATTCGGTACGTCCTTTTTTATATATCCCATTTGTTGTAAATAGGACATATCCATCAAATCCTTAATATAATATTATCTGGTATTTTTAATATGTCACTTTCGTTATCTCACATTTGTTACCTCATTTATTTGGTATCTTTTATATATTGCATTTTTTTTATATGTCAGGATTGTTCCATCCATTAGTTTTTTTATATAATATTTTAATATCATAATAATTGGTTTATTATTATAACAAAAAATTATTATTATTATAATAATAAATAATTATTATTTGATATTTGGTTTTATTAACATTTTTTTAAATACTATGTTCTGATTTTATGAAATAATGTTTTTTATTTATTAGCATGAATATAATATTTTCATAAGAAGGTTATTTTAAATTCTCAATTTCAAACCTCTTAATCTAGGAAAAATAATTATTCAAATAAAACAGATTTATTTTATATTTTTAATCTTGGATTGCTGCACTTTAAAACAGTAAGTTTCTTAATAAGTATGAAAGAATTTTCAGTTTCTTTCATTTTTTTATTTTTCTAGTTATTGGTCTCTCATTCTTTATTTGCAAAGGATTATTCTCTTTTTTTCTTCACTATTATAGCACAAGATGTAGTTTATGTTCTTGTGTTAGTAGGCTTTAACTAACTTCCATAGAAAACAAAGATGGTTGATGTTCTAAGGCGTTAGAACCTATGATGGCTAGTTAATGGTGAGCACAAGGAACCTACCAATGCTAAAGACTTCGCTATATGAGAAGAACGATATGATCAAGCAAGATGGCTCATTGGTCAAATGCTTTCAAATAGTCTTCAAGTACATATTGAGGCTAAGGATACCCTGGTTGAGGTATGGAAAACCTTAGCTTCTTTGTTTCATAAATCTAATGATGTATCTACCTATTACATATAAAAGAAAATACACGCGTTGAATCCTAAAAAAATTGATAGGATAGAACTATTTCCTGTTGAACTTAAAATTATATATAAAAAACTTAATAATTATGGCCAAGATTACAAGAAAACTAATATAGCCTTAATAATTATTGTATAACATGAATTATCATCTTCTTTTGATATGTTCATCCAAACTAGAAATAGAGCGATTGAAATGTCTAAAGTTTCTGACACCTAATTTTGAATATTTATGTAAACATTTGATTAATGAACAAGAAAGGTTAATTACTTTAAGACATTTAAACCCTAATAAATCTCTAATGGCATATAATTAAAATAATACAAAGAAGTTTGTTAATAAAGTTCCTAAATGACATGCTAAAGGAACTTATCAACACTCTTCTAATGATGCTTATAATGATGCTAGTAACAAGAAAGCGTTTAATCCTTGTAAATATGGTGGAAAAGCCACCCATCATGAAAATATGTTCTTTAAATGGAAATATGATCTTGCTAAAGCTAAAGAATAAATCCTTCATTAAACAGTGGATTGCTCTTTGTGCCTATTTTGTTCAACCAAACAAATCATCTTCTTTTTGTGGAATGGATTATGGATTTTAGTGCCTATAACCATATGTTTGGTATTGGTTGTTTTTTTATTCTTATGACACTACCAAGCACATATCACATAAAGTTTCTATTGGTGTTGGTCAAAATTTCCAATAGTAGGTTATGGTAATCTTACAGTTCTTAATGATATATTGGAAGATGTTTTTCATGTACAAGGAATTCCCATTAATTTTCTTAATATTTATTGTGCATGTCAAAAAGGTTATATTTTTAAATCATGGTTAGATAAGTATGTTGTTAAAGATATCAAACATAACTTCAAATTAGTTTCTTTAGGCCTTGTCGATCATGATTATGGTTTATATAAGTTTACTGGTTTTCATTCAACAAACAATTAACAATTTTATTCCTTTGTTTCCCATGTTGATGAACAAAGTAAATTATTGCATGAAATATTGGGTCACTTGAATTATGGTAAAACTCAACTATCATCTAAAATGGTACTTGGATTACTCCTTGTTTCTTCCACTAAAGGCATTTGTGAGGGTTATGTGCTTGGTAAACATCATATGTAAGTGTTTTACAACGGTAAAGTGTAGCATGCAATAAAACAATTCCAACTACTTATGTGGTCCACTTGAAACTCCTCCTCTATCTCATGTTGTCTATTTTCTTACTTTTAATAATAATAGTAAAACAAAAAACAAAAAAACAAAAGAACAATTTTTATTTTTATTTTTTTCAAGAATTTAAACCCATGGTTGAAAATTAATATGGTAAAAGTATTAAGACATTGAGAACTAATAATGGAGGGAAATCCACTAAAAAGGAGTTTACTATATACTTAACTAATCATGGTATTCAACATCAAAAGAGTGTTCCTTATACACTTGAAAAAAAATGGGGTAGCTAAAAGGAAAAATAGGACTTTGGTTGAAATGGCTAGACGTATGTTGTATTCTAAAGGATTATATAAAAGGTTTTGGGTTGAAGCCATTTGTTGTGCTAACTACTTTTTAAACAGAGTCCTACTAAGGAACTTTTGCAAGTTACTCTCAAAGAATAGTGGAATGGAAGAAAACCTAAAATAAGTAACTAGGATATTTGGCAGTGAATTTTGGGCTCATTTTCCTTATGATAAATGGAAAAAGCTAGAGCCCAAGTCTCACAAATGTATTTTTCATTGGTATACTGAGAATCCTAAAGTCTACAAGTTGTTTGATCCATCTACCCAAGGTGTCATCATTTGGAGAGAAGTTCAATTTAGTGAACTTTCACCTTCCCTGAAGTCATCAAAATCTCATGTTCCCTTGACTTTTCCTTCCTTCATTGTTATTCCCATACTAGTGTTGGTTACCCCTTTTTCTAGCTATATGCCTAATCTTGATCCTATTTCACTTACCTCTTCAAGTGATCCTCCTAAATGTTCTGAAGATAATAGAAGGGTTCCTATCACTCACCCTCTTCCTATTTGGCTTAGAAAACTCTTGAATCTACAAGTTCTGATATTGGTATTCCTTTGAATACTTGTAGAAATAGATTTTACTTTTCTCTTATGACTAAATTTTTTGCTATAGATGATCTTTCCACTTATGCTTGGGATAAGGACAAACCTAAATAGATAAAAGAAATGATTGCAGAATATGACTCCTTAATGAAGAACAATACTTGGACTCTTGTTCATATTCCTCTAGAATATAATTTAATTAGTTGTAAATGGGTATATAAGACAAATTTTACTATATAAGTATAGATTGGAAAACTTAAAACCTAGTTAGTAGCAAAATATTTTAATCAACAAGAAGGTATTAATTATACTGAAATCTTTGCTCTAGTTGCTAAAATGAAGACTATAAGAACTATTATTTCTCTTATTGCATCTTATCAATTGGAACTCCACCAAATGGATGTAAAGAGCGATTTTTTGAATGGTGATACTTGTGAATACATTTATATGCAATAACCACCTAGTTTTAGCATTGATGACACTTCAAGTTTAGTATGTAAATTAGAAAATTCTTTATATGATCTTAAGTAGGCACCTAGGGCTTGGCATGGGAAAATTGATATTTATTTCTTGAAGAATTGTTTCAAACGATGTGAATTTGATCCAAATATGTATGAAAATCACTTTGATGATGAAATACTCAATATTTTATTAATGTGGATGATATTATCATTACTGGTGACTAACTTTCATCTATACAATAATTCAAGAATCAACTTAAGAATGAATTTGAAATGACAGATTTAGGTATCTTGCATTGTTTTCTAGGTCTTCAAATTTGGCATATGTCTAATGGTATATTTATTTCATAGCTTGGTTTCATATGAGTGATTGTAAACCTTCACCAATGCCATTTTATTTTGGTGTAAAATTAATTGTTGATTGTACTACTCCTCTTGTTGATGCTCTTCTTTATTGTTAGCTTGTGGGTAGATTGATTTATTTGACACACAACATTCCTGATCTCTTTTGTCATTAGTATGGTCCTGAACTTTATGTATAAGCCTCATGAAATTCATTGGCAGGAAGCAAAGATAATTCTCAAATATTTATAGGTGATAGTGAATTATGGTGTTTTATATTCGAGCAAGGTTACAATTTCTCTTCTTGGTAATATATATTCTAATTGGGAAGGTGACAATTTGGATAAATGATTTATAGCAGGGTACATCTTTCATCTTGCTTAGGTCTGATTTCATGGTCCAAGAAGAATTTGAGAACCCTTTCTCTCTCTTCTTGTGAAGTAGAGTACACAATGACTAAGGAAGTGGCTAAAGAAGTAGTTTGGTTGCAACATATTCTTATTGAGTTGGGCCTAGCTCAAAAATCCACTACAAAGTTAAGATGTGAAAATCATAGTGAATTTAAACATTTATATAATCCAATGTATTACTTCAAAATCAAACACATTGACTTGGATACTCACTACATTTGAGATCTTAGTGTGGATGGTGTTATTTATTTGGAGTATAGCCCCATGGAACATCAAGCAACCAATATCTTCACCAAATCCATGAAGTAGAAGAAGTTTGTCTAACATAGAGAATTGTTGTAAATGCAATAAGTTGTTATAAAGGGGGTGTGTTGGGCAGCGGATCCCCCGCGTAACGGTTTTGGAGCTTAAAGCCCACAATCTTGGGTAAAATTATAGTAAAGGTTCCGCGAAGTGCACAGAGTGCGAATTGTAATGGGTCAAGTAAAAGGGTTGTCTGCTCGAGCAAAATGTAAGATAATAGAAAGCGAGTCGGCCTACCCATGGTTCGTGGACCATGGGAATGTATAAATAGAGCAGGGCTTTAGGTTTAGAAGGCAGTCTTTTGGTGATCCTTAATGAGATATGAAGTGTAATTGGTTGTTCGCTCTGATTCTGTAAGTCCGTGTCGTGGTTGGTAGTAGATAGTGTAGGCTTTGCAGCTGTATGTGCAGAGGCCTGGTAGAGTCCGCAATTGTCTGCGCGGACCCCTGCAACTGAGTGCGCAGGGTGGAATAGGGTTGTACTGGACAGAAGATTCATAAAGATAAGTATTTCTGAATTATTGTGCATCTAGTCTCTGATTTGTATGGTTATTCTTATGTTATGGTTCTATGCATATCTTTGAGATTTATGGTTGTGTGTGCTGGTTATAACTGTTGAATCTTTGGGAATTAACGAAGATGAACGGTGGTTTCGAGGAGCCGAGGGTTCAATCATCAAGGAATAGCAGGGCCATAGGCTGGGTCAGAGGGCCGGTTGGGCCACAGCCTAGGGCCCAACAGCAAATGGAGGAGGTAGACAACGGAGGTCCTCCCAAAAAACGGTTTCGATCACAACGGGGTTCTTCTAGATCCGGTGGAAGAGTCATGCGACAGGGCAGGTGGACGTTGTTTTTCATTACCTAAACGACAGCTGGAATTCACTTGTTTTATCTCTGTAAAAACTTTCTACCAAGCAGGTAGATGCTCGATCTACTGGCTGACAGCGTTTCACCCTTCGAACATCAACAACCCTTGACTGATCTCAACCATGGTTAACTCAACCGAATCGATAGACCTCGACCCTACCCTGGAGGACATCCTCTCTGTTTGGGGGAAAGACCCTACTGCTCAAAACATCAAGCGTTATTTCGGATCGGCTGAAACCCTTGCCTCAGCCTCCATATCACCAGATCCGCAGGAGATCAGCCTGCAGCTCCTTCAGCAGACTAAGAAAGCGAAAGAATGCGATCTGAGCCACAAATCTATTGGAATCCCGCAGCTACCCATCAAGCAGTGCGCCGTTGAGGCCCATGCAGCCACCCGAAACATTAAAGATAAGACCTCATCGTGTGGCCCAGTCCTCTCTGGTGGGCTAGGAGATATAGTGCTCTTGGGCTCAGGTATAGGACAAAGGATTGGGAAGCTTTCAGGAAGACCTGCAGCAGTCACCAGAACCTCCATCGGCAAAGAACAAAGAAACCCCAATCGCGCAGACGAGTGGAAGGAACAGGTCTTCGAGGGTTCACTGTTACCACAAGACATCAGCATTGGCATCGATCTGGGGACCCAGGTAACAAATTTCCCTCTTACCTCATATTTTATTCATGCTGAAGGGATCTTGGCCCTGGCCTCACAGGGTTTAGAACTTCCTCCCCTGTCAATTGATCTGAATCTGCAAGACATTTCTGAAACCAATGAGGATTTAAGAGTCGAGGCTTCAGGGGCTCATAATAAGGGTGAGAAAAGGAAGAAACAGCGGCCTATCACTGCTCAGGATATAGAATGGAACCTGGTATTGGGCATGGATGTTCAGATAGACGAAGCCCTGGAGACGGCAGAATGCACACTGGTAGGAAGGGCGAGGGGGAAAAAATTATCCTCCACTTACATTCACTCCTTGGGGGAAAGGAACTGGCAATCAGACCTCATCAGAGGATTCATGGTGTCCATCCTTTCCAAAGGGTGGTTTATGGTGCGCTTCGAGCACAAAGAAGCTGCAGACTGGGTAGTAAGCAGAAACTGGGCTTTCGGGAACATTCCGGTTCTCTTCAAAAAATGGAGCCCCCTGTTCAACGCTACGCATGAGAAGACCGATGTTTTTCCTGTATGGGTAAGGGTTCCGGGGCTTCCACCCTTTCTTTGGGTCGAATCGGTCTTTAAAGCCATCGGAAACAGGCTCGGCACCTTCCTGGAGGCCGACGTGACCTTCCTGCAAACTCATAACAAGGCAATGGCTAGGATTCTTGTAAGTTTAAATCCGAGCAAAGGGCTGGCCAAGAAAATCAATCTACAGTATAAAGACTATGTCTTCGAACAGATGTTAGACTATGAGCACTTGCCCTTCCGGTGTCATAGATGTCATGTGTATGGACATTTAGCTAAAGACTATCCATTGGGTAGAAGAAGGAGAAGATTTCAGAGAACCATGGCACAGATGGAGACAGAATCATACCAAAACAAGGCACCACAGGGTTTCTGGAAGGACGCCTCGCAGATGGAAAAAGAGCCGGAACCAGCACCTCAGCAGGAGCCTCAGCTTCCAAAGGTTTCTTCCCCGGACCCCCATACCAGAATGGAAGTAGAAGCACCCGAGACTGGGATCAAAAATCCTATTCGGGAGTCCATCAAAGGCGATGCAGCTGCACAAACTCCAAACCTCGGCGAGGATCCCATGGGTACGAGTCTAGATCCTCTCTCCTCACCTAATCTCATTTCTGATTCCTTTTTTAAATGTCTGGTCCCTGATTCTACAAATTGTATGCCTGAAAACATCGCCTCAAATAAAATCTTGGATGGGAAAAATGTTGAATCATGTATTGAGCTCGTCTCGGCTGCCATTCCCTCCCTTGATCTGAATGGTGAAGCATTTTCCTTTGAGCCTCCCCCTCCGGTCCTTCCCCCCCCTGCCCTTATAACCTCAGATCTTTGGACCACAAATCTGACTCTCATATTTCAGTGGGCGGTATAGACCAATCTCTCCCTCAAAGCCATCCTAGGAAGAAAAGAGGTAGAAAATCCAGTCTTTCTATGGCCCAAGTTAAAGCAAAACACGATGTGCAGATGGGAAGCAACAGTCGATCCCTGGGGCACTTAGAGCAATGCAAGGCCCCGAAAAGGTTCCAAAATGATCATTACATCATGGAACTGTAGGGGTTTGGCCAGTAAGCCTAAAAAACTAGCCCTTAGGGAGATGTTGCAATCCTCCAGAGCGGATATTCTCCTCCTTCAAGAGACCTTGGGGATCGGAATTGAGGTCGAAGTGGCTCTCTCCGCCCTTCTTCCTGATTGGAAATTCACAACCATCGACTCTTCCGGTCATTCCGGCAGACTGGCCGTTGGATACAGAGAAGGGCATATTAAGATCAAGAGCAATGGGGTATGAGGCTGGTAATGGGAATGGAAATTCAAACCCCAGACTTTGATTTCCCATTAACAATCCTAAACATCTATGGGCCTTGTCAGGGAAGGATGCCCTTCTGGAATGATTTAATGGAAAAGTCTATAGTGAAGAACAGTCTACTGGTGATGGGAGGAGATCTAATCTTCTCCCTTGGAAGAGCAGAGACCTGGGGACCTTCGGCCAGGGAGGATTCCTTAACTGACTTTTTCCAAAATCTCTTCACCTCCAACAAATTGATTGATGTAAACCTCATCAAGCTGAAGCCAACATGGAGGAATCGCCGAGTTGGGGAAGCAAGGGTGGCCAAAAGGCTAGATCGTTTTGTCATAAACGAGGATCTGTGTGCTCTGATTCCAATGTTCCGGCAATGGGTGGAAGAGGGGGGGCCTTCCGACCACTCTCCAATCTTCTTATACCTTTCGAAATCCCCTCCCAAGCCCCGGCGCCTTTCAAGTTTAATTATGCATGGCTGCAAGAACCTTCCTACAATCATCTGTTCAAGGAAACATGGATACATCCTGACAATCGAGCTATTGAGGACAGAGGATTCTTGTTCATGGAAAACCTCAAAAGACTGAAGAAAGCAACAATCTCATGGGAAAAGAACTGGAAGGCAAAGAAAAATGAGGACTATAACCGGATCAATGAGGATCTTCAAAATCTGGAGAGTATCAAAGGGGATGGATACGCGACTCAGGAATCCAAAGACAAAATCATCCAGCTAGAGAAGCTCAAAAATCAAATCCTGTTGGATAAGGAGGAGGAATGGAGGCTCAAGAGCAGAGCCATCTGGATCAAAGCTGGAGACGAGAATACAAAATTTTTTCATAATTATGAAAAAGGAAGGAAGAGTGCAAACACCATCTGGAGTCTAAAAAATGGTGAAGGAAGGGAAGCAAAGACCTTTGAAGCCCTGTCCGCTCTCGGGCAAAATCACTTCCAAAACCAATATGCAGACCAGGGAGAGGCTACAATTGGAGAAGTCATTAGAACAGCTCAGTGCTTTCCTAGATTCGTAGACGAGGAAGAAGTAGAGGAGGTAATGACCCCTGTAACAAAAGAGGAGGTGGAGGGAGTTATCAAATCTATGGCAAAAGAAAAAAGCCCTGGGCCCGATGGTTGGGCAATTGAACTCTATCTCCACTTTTTTGATCTGATTGGAGAAGAACTTACTGAAGTTGTAGAAGAGACCAGGATAAAAGGAGAGGTTTATAGTCCCTTCAATGCCACTTTTATTGCTCTCATCCCCAAGAAGGAAAACCCTGAATCTTTCGAAGACTTCAGACCTATTTCCTTATGCAACAATATATACAAAATAATTGCGAAAGTGATTGCGCTCAGAATAAAACCAATTTTGTCAAAGCATATCTCTTCTGAGCAATTTGGTTTCCTGAATGGACGTCAAATCCATGAAGCCATAGGAGTGGCTCAGGAGGTTCTTCATAGTATAAAACAACAGAACAAAAAGGGAGCTATTCTAAAAATTGATCTATCAAAAGCCTTCGACAGAATAAATTGGATTTATATTCGTCTGCTCTTGACCCACCTGGGCTTCAAAGTGGACTTCATTAGCTGGATAATGGGCTGCATCACAAAAGTCAGCTATGCAATTCTCATTAACGGTGCAGCCACTCCATTCTTCAAAGGACAGAGGAGTCTGAGGCAAGGTTGTCCTCTATCCCCCCTGCTTTTTCTTTTAGTTGCAGAAGGTTTAAGCCGGCTGATCCTTAAGGCCAGAAGGGAAGGTAAGGTCAGAGGTATCAAAGTAGCAGTTAACTTAAGCATATCACACCTCCTTTTTGTTGATGATATTCTGGTTTTTGCAAATGGTACTCCTAATGAAATAGAAGAACTAAGCAACATTTTTGACCTGTTTATGAAAGCCACTGGAATGCTAATAAGCTCCAGGAAATCTCAATTAATTGTGGAGGGACTAAACAGACAAGACAGAGCTCAAATTCTTGCACATTTTCCTTTTGAATTAAGCATCATGCAATCCCCCTTCAAGTACTTAGGCTTCTGGTTGAAACCCAACGCGTATAAGAAAGAGGATTGGAACTGGTTGACCACAAAACTAGAAACCAGAATTTCCCATTGGAGTTACAAATGGCTTTCCAGAGCAGGGAGATTGACTCTAATCAAATCAGTGCTCCTGGCCATCCCAGTCTATTGGGCAGCGCTGACTTGGGTTCCTAAAGGCACATTGGAGAAAATCAGAAGAATTTGTAGCAGATTCCTTTGGGCAGGATCAAAAGAAAATGTTGTTCTCCCCTGGGTTGCCTGGGAGAAAGTGGCAAGGCCTAAAGACTGGGGAGGATGGGGGATAAAAAGCCTCCCAGATTTCAGCCTTTCCCTGGCAGCTAAATCAGGCTGGAGGCTTATCAAACATGAAAACCTCTGGGCAAGAGTGATCAAGAGGAAATACATAGACCCGGTGCCTTTAGAAGACTGGATCAGAAACCCAGTAAAGAATAAAAAGAATGCCTCATTGATATGGAAAGCAATGGTGGATTCCTTTAAAGTGATTGAGCAAGGGCTAGCTTGGAAAATCGGGAATGGGCGGAGTGTGAAGATAGGGAAGGATCCATGGGTAGGGTGCAATATGAATTACGCCCTTTCCCCCGGTCTAACTCAGCATCTAGAAAACAGAGGTATTTATTACTTGTATCAAGTGGAAAAAATCGGTCACTCATCCATTTGGGGACAGGCCTGGAAGGACAGAGATGATCTCGAACTAGAGCAAGTCTGGAGGAATGAATGGAACACCTATACTCAGGAACTCATTAGATCCCAATCCAAACTGAAAGACAGCCCAGACGAAATCTTTTGGGCACATGCAGACTCTGGAGAATATTCCCCAAAAAGTGGGTACAAATACCTCATGTCTAGGAAAGGATGGGATCCTCCCGAATGGTGGTCGAGGCACCTTTGGAAGCTCAAATCCCCTCCTAAGGCTAAAATATTTTTTTGGTGCATTCTAAGAAGAAAAATCCCAACCTGGGACATCTTACAGTCAAGATTCATGCATGGCCTAGGGAGATGCACACTTTGCAAATCAGAAGCTGAAACCATCAATCACCTGTTTCTAAGCTGTCAAGAAACAAAAAATATTTGGGGGGAGGCATGGAAGCTGTTAAATAAAAGCTTTTTCTGGGCAGGAGAAAACATGATCGAGGCATGGTCAAATTGGTGGCAACTGTATCCTGAAGGAAACATGAGAAATCTCCCCTTGATCATTAGTTGGAGGGTTTGGATAGCAAGAAATAAATGCATCTTTCAGGATATGGAAACTCCGCGGACAATCACGGCAACACTCAGTGTTTCTACCTTCTCTAGTATCCCTGAACCAGAACCGAAGCCTCCTCCAAGAAAAATCAAGGAAATTCAAATAAAAGAGGGCATTCCCTGGGCATTTTTTGATGGGGCTTCACAAAACAACAAGGCGGGGGCAGGCATTGTCATTTATGAAAACCCAGATCAGCTCATCAAAGCCTCGGTTGGTTTAGGCACAGGTTCAAATAATTTTGTGGAACTGGCAGCGCTAAAACTCCTCCTATGCTGGCTCATTCAGAGGAACATCCCCACTATTCAGATCTTTGGAGATTCACTTAATGTCATCAAATGGGTTAATGGTCACAGTGTTTGCAATAATCAATCATTAAAAATTCTTCTAGATGAAATTCAGGCTTTGAAATATTCCTTTAACTATTTTACCATTTGTCACATCTACAGGGAACTCAATGACTCAGCAGACCACCTTTCTAAAGAAGGTCTACTATAAGATATGGGCAGCTGGAAAACAGAACAGGTTATTCATGGACAGACCAGCATTTCAGATCAGCCACCTTATCTCCAGCATTTTTGACTGTTTTTTTTCCTGTCAGCATATATTTAAAAAAATCATAGCTATTTCCTATATATAATTTCTTCTACTTTTGTTTCATCGGTTTTAGAAGGACAAAAATTTTCTGGAAAATTTTGTAAGGGTTGTTTTCCTCTTTCGAGGAGACCCACTTGATTTTTGGAAGGATCACGGCTGCGCCGGAATGACCATCACAGGCCTCGGCCGTACAAATCAGAGAGGGATTCCATCCCATAGACCTGTTAAATACTTGCTGCAAGTAGGACAGTTTTTGGTTTGCAAACAAAACTGCCCAACATTTAAACAGTGATGCTGCTGCATATGCAATGTAACTTTTTATCTCTAATAAAAAGTTCGATTTTTCTTCGAAAAAAAATAATTGTTGAATCTTTGATTAAATACCTTAAGAAGTAGATCAAATCTATAATAACCACAATAATAATAAGAATCTAAGAAGTGCCTCGTAGACGAGTTACATGAAGGCCAACTGCTGTACAGAGTAGCGCGAGTGTAAAAGTTAGTTTGCAACCCCTCTAGACCTCATCAAGACATTCCTAGGGTGTGGAGACCTAGTTCCAACACCCTCCCATACTACCTCAGGTGAGACTTCAGTTTGCGCTCCGCGGACTATTGCCGAAAGGGTCGGTAGTGCGGGATTTGCTTGGCTAAAACACTTCTGAATCTGGGTCAGGCCCCATCAAGCCAACAAATGGTTCCATTGTCGGGATCGGGATCTGCCTAAGGGATGTCTGATGTTGGAACATTGGAACACTACGGAGAAAGAGATTGAAGATTGGTTGGATTAGAAGCTTCACAAGTTCGTGGTACAGGAAAACAAAACCCCGCAGATATTTGAAAAGAGGTGGTTGGATCGTTATGTATATACGGAAATCCACAAGATATTCTTCACGTCTTATGTGAAAAATGGGTGATGAAAATCCATTAATGAGTGGAATGATGTGGAGCGGAAAGACCTACAAAGGTATCAAAGGGTTAGGAAACAGTCTTTTAATTTCACCATCGCGAGCAAGTGACAAAGAGCGTGCTTGGGTCTCTCCGAGGAGTGCGGTCAGTTTGATCAAGCAGCGCATTTCACAGATATCATCCCCGCTAATGCCACCGCTCCCGTCACCTTCTTCAACCCCATCTTCGCCCACACCACCTCCACCAAACCAGCGGGTTAGCATGACAAGCATGATTAAGTTACTTATATTCAAAGGGGTAGGGAGCGAATATCCTGATCAATTTTGGTTCATAGTAAGAGCAGTATGGGAAGCGCATGGAGTTACAAATGATAACATTAAGAAGGCCACCTTGGTAAGTGCACCGCAGTATCGCACACTGACTTGGTATATTAAGCACTCGAATGATCATCCGAATGTCAGAATAGACGAAATCCAGATAACATTAAACAAAGAATTTAGCTAGCCGAAATCTAAGACGCAGTCAATCATCAGATTCAAAGAGATCATGATGCTGCCAGGCGAAACCCCTTGGGATCTGGATCAGAGACTAAAGAGCACAATCCGCGAGGCTAACATGACGTTGATGGATGCGCAACACTATGCATGGTTTGTGGTGTTGTTGATACCACATCTAAGGATGACGCTATCACAGCAGAAGATTTCAACCTAGGCAGAAGCATTGGAAACAACAATGAGGTTCCATGAAACTCTGATATAGGATCTTGGGTTGGGATTCCAGTAGATCCACGCGCAACTACAAAACCTAAGCTTGGAGATGCAAAGTTTGAAGCAGGAAAGGGCGCCCCGACCAGAGGCGCATGAAGCAGTGTGGTGTATCAAATGCAAAGGCCAAGGTCATGACAAGGATCACTGCCTTGTATTCGCGAACTATTTGGCGGGAGGGGGACCGATGCCAGTGAGACTGGAAGTACAAGCAGGGCCAAGTGCGGCACCTACACTCTGGTGCGCAATCTGTCAGATAGGAGGAAAGCACGCAACGGACAACTACCATATGTTGCAGAAGTATACACATACACCGCAACAACTGTACTGTAACTTCTGTAGATCAGTCGGTCACGACGAGCGAACGTGTCGGAGCTATGAGCTAATGATGGATAGATCCCCAACCTATCGAATGCAGACTGAAACATGAGGTTTCAATCCAGCCGCAGTGATGGCACACGGTGGATTCCAAGGATGCAGACGAGCACGAGCAGGAATGGGACCTGGATGAGGGCGTGTAAAGCTAATCTGTTATAATTGCAGAGGATCGGGGCACTATGCTCGCGATTGTACCAACCCGACAAGAATATCTTGTCCGTACTATGAGCAGTTTGATCATGAAATGGTAGATTGTCCGATGCTGATAACACAAATGCTTGAGAAAGGGGTACTACAGCCTACTCCCACTCAAAATATCCAAATGATAAGGTCTGAGCCAGGTGAGGAAGACCCCAGCATAAACGTGGTACTCAGAAGTGGTGCGATTACAAGGGAAGATAAGAGGAAATAGCCCGGAGAAGATTCGTGGGTTCACGAGGCTCCTACAAAGGAACCTGAGTCTGAGTTGGAACACGGGAAGGAAATGCTTAAGGAAGCTAAGGAGAGCTTCACGGAGGCCTCTACTTCAGGTAGTAAGGATCAACCTAAGTTTGGAATGGATCCTTCTATGCTTACTACCTTTTTAGAGACATGCATGAAGCTGCTACGCGACAATAAGGTAGTTAAAGGATTACAAGAGCTGATCACTAGGTGCATAGGGTCAGGTGAGCCACGCGTGGTTCAGAAACTTGAAAAGCATGTTTTGTGCACTGGACGGGAAATGCAATTGACGGCGCAAATTGGTGAGTAAGATGGATCAGGTCATCCTGGACTTGGGGTCAGATGCGAATGTGTTACCAAAACAGACGTGGAAATGCATGGGCAAGCTCGCGCTGCAGTGGTCCCCTATTCAATTATGTATGGAAAACCAACAAAAGGCCTTACCCATGGGAAGGTTGGAAGGGGTGACATTGGACATTGAAGGTGTAACTACACAAACGGACTTTGAGGTAATAGAAATTGTTGATGACAGTAATCCATACCCCGCATTACTAGGAATAGATTGGGCCACGGACATGAATAAGGTCATCAACCTAAAAAGACGGAAGATGATATTCGAGAAAAAGTCACTCCGTGTAATAGCTCCGCTGGACCCAACTGAAGGAGCACGCTACGCTGAACCTATACGCGATGAGGACCTGACTTCATCTACCATATAATAGCGCAAGACCAGGATCGAGTGAATCCAACAGCGGACGGGAGAATCTCATGGGAGCGCGATAGTTCCTGCACCTCAGATTCAGATGAAGAGATAGAGCGATCGAAGAACCGATTGCATGAATTAACAACGCTAAATTTTAATATGATTATTAGATCACTGCAATGCATGACAACCAAAGTAAGGAAACTACCAGAAAATGACGACGCAACAAACAGGAGGAATTCGTAGACCACTGTGGAACTACAATCATGGAGCAGAATTGGCACGATGTGCAAAAAGGGGCGCTACGCACGACAACTACGCAAGGGTGGGGTACACCTTGGAAGATTAGGTGGAACGAGCATGAATGTAGAAGGCAGCTGTGTGTACGAGTTGGAGGCTCTCAGCGTCGAATGCAGTCTAGGCAGCTAGGATGAAGTGGTTTGGGCACCAACCTACAACGAGGGATGCAGCCATATGTTGTGCAACCACCTTCCCAACTAAATCTTTGCATACCAGGGGTTCGATGGGCCTATAGGACCATAAAAAAAAATGGGTGTGCGAAGATGGCCCTATCTGCGATCAGACACAATGAAACTAGGAAGGCGGAGAGAATTTCCCCAATCATCGACCCTGTAGTTCGGACTGAATGCAAGGACCTGGGAAAAGGAATTTGGTGGTTACAGGAAGCCATTCGGCGTGGCAGCTTGAAACTTCATGAACTCAATGAAGAATGGGCACGGCTGAGGAGGAAAAGCGCGATGTTGGACAAAGAAATCAGCACAATGAAAATCGGAGTTGCACAAGCGGGCCACGCGAATCTGCGAATAAGGGGACTAGACCTAGCCGGCCCTACTACGGTACTTGAACGAGCTACGACCCTGCTATCATGGTTGCGACCGCACCAACAGGGGAGTGTACCACATACAACAGAGCGCGATGGACTATCGAATGCAAAAGTACTCAAAAGGTGTCAACAACCCGGGCTAGCAGGAAAATTGAAATCTCGCACCAGGGGTGCCGACCAATTAACTATCCGTAGGAGGCCCAGTCTCAGTGCTCCAAGCAGTTGGAAGAGGGCGTGGGACTATAGAGGAGTCTGTAGGGGTGTTGGTCGGATAAATCGTTCTTGCGAACAAGACCGATCTCCCTAGTATCAAATGATATCTAGCAACAAGCAGCACAAGCAAATCTATTTTTCTCTAAACATGTTTCAATTCATAAATGAAAACTAAGAGGTGTAATAGACCCTACCTCAGTCCAACACTTGTTTGTGGTAGCTTTGTTCCAACAGCTTCAAGCAGTTCCCTTTTAATAACCTGCATACACAAACAAACACACATCAAAGAACACCTGCATAGATACTATAATAAAACATGTTCATTATGAAGATCAAGGTGCTCATAAAATAAACCATTAGAGACAGTTCATTGAGAAAAACAAACTTGATTGTATTAACTTGAATAAAAGAACCTTACAACCTTTGCCTTGATGTTGCACAAGCTCTTTCCAGGGTCTAGCAGGAATCTCCTCTACTTTGACAAGTCTCACTCACTTCCCAAATGAAACGAAAGGTATGTGATCTCTCCTCTCACAAGCTCAAAAAGGAAGTCTAATTTCCAGTGGCATTTACCCTCAAGAATCTTCAGCTTTCAACCTCCCTACAACCAGCCCAATGCCTGAATTTATAGTGCAAATGGAGGAAGTTGCAGGTCCACCATTGAAGGGATAAGTTCCTCCTTCAATGGGATAAACACCTCATATCATGGAGTTAGCTCCCTTAGTTATGGAATGGATGAACCAAGGTGGAGCGGACTTGCCAGCGTAATATTCCTTTTAGAAGTGTCTAGAAGTGACCCAAGATAAGTTTTTAAGAATGAACTCACGCCTTTTTAACTTTTACAGGGGTTTGTACACATTACCCAATATACAAAGCGGTCAGGTTTGCAGGAAACATGACCATTAGGTGCGGCACCGCAGGCAATGCTAGGAGAAAGTGCGAAACCAAGTTTTGAGATATTTTTAAGGTCTTTCTCCCATTTTTAAGGCTTGACATGAAGAGCTGAGGTTTAAGACTTGCAAAGAAGGCATGTATGAGTGTTGATGGACTCATACAAACTGTAGAAAGTCATGGTGACAATTTTTTGTGTAACAGATTGCCCCCTAAAGTGCTAAGTCTCTAGTAGATGAGGATGGTTTTTTATCATCTAAGAAGAGTGAAGGACTTTATCATTTCAAGGATCTTCCTGTGGATACCCTAGTTGAACCTATAAAAAATTCAATGCAAAATATATATATGTGAACATATCATCGCTGAGGTAGGCATTCCCATAATTAGATCAAAACTGACTAAGGACTATCTAAAAATGGTCTGATATAGGAATGATTTTGTATTACATCACAAGTAGGAACATATGGACATAGTATGGACGCATCCATCTATTTATGAATAGTCCACTATAATGATAACAAAATTCCTCGCAGCCTGGATGGTGGAAACTAGATCCAGGGTCTTCATTTCTACTTCCCGAACTAGTACGATTCTACCCATGTGAATGAATGTGTCGAAGACGAACATGGGAGAAACCACTTGATTACCAGTCAATGATGTA